>JAVJIF010008897.1:0-160197 GCA_038442645.1 Agave tequilana | reverse complement strand
TATGCAGCTTCAGAGCCCAAGGGCATTTCCGAAGCTTTAGCCGCAAACTTAGAGCCAAGGCACTATCTAAGGCTAATCACTTTCGCAGCAACATAGCAGATAAGCACCACAGCGTGCTTCGCTCCCCAGTTCATCAAGCGCTAAGCTCGCCCTTTGTAGCGGAGCTAAGGGATCGTCCCTAAGTGTTGATAGCGGTGCTTATGCAGCTTCAACACCCAAGGACATTCCAAAGGTTCTTAGCCGTGAAGTTAGAGCTAAAGCACTATTTAGTGCTATTTACCTCTGCGGTGATGAAAAGAACAGGATATCATTATATGTGCAATCCAACAGAACCTCTACGCTGGATCGTTTAGGCCCAACTGGGTCTAACCAGCAGGAATTCTTGATAAGCAAACAGAAGTCAGAATCTTTCCAAACTTCTCCCTCCTGTTGTCAATAAGTGGGATGTCAGTTGGTGATAGTCCACTCAGTCCATTGGCGGCTAGGACCAATCCCCGCCACTCTCCCAGGCCGACGATCAGTTTTTGATCGACTGTCGGTGCAGGCCCCGGTGAAACATCGCAAAAGGAGCGCATCGCGAGATCTACCCTCTGCATCTGTTAACATGATCGGAAGAGGACGAGAGCTGCGTAGGGACAGACGAGCGTCCCATGACACTCCCTACAATTCCCCAGATCCGGAGTATAGCCCAGGCTTGGGCGAAGTCTTGGTACATGAAGAAGGTGTCTTCCGAAACACCAGATCTAGGGTTGGAATACCCTATAGTTATGAACAGCCATCTTCCTCAACTGCAGTAGCCTCACCAGAACCAATGAAAGGATTAGTCCATGGACTGATGAAGTGGACGGAGACAGTGGGTATGCCTCTTTGGCGATAGTCAGCTCAGTGCGAACAGACAGAGTATCAGTGAATATGGCTGAAAACGGTAATGATGACCTTCGTCGACGTTTGGAAGCTTAGAAGCAAACTTCCAAGACCCAGCAAGAAGCTTTGGACAACATTCAATAGATGCTCGCTCAACTCCTCAATAACCGAATAATAATGATACCGGAAGTAACCATGATGAGTAAGAACATCTTAGCAATGAACAGCCAAGGACGGAGAAGTCGAAGGAGGGTTCTTCTTTGGACGCTGAAGTCCTTAAAGGCATCCAAGCTCAAATCATATTCCTAGCTCAGAGGGATGAATTAAAGAAAGTAGGGATAGTCCGTCCTTACCCGCTGGAGTGGGATTCAGTACCATACCCACCAAAGTTCAAACCACCAACGTTACATACGTACGATGGTAAGAGCTCGCCAAACCAGCACATCTACTATTTCCGGTCTCAGACCGGTAATGTTATAGACAATGATGCTATCATGGCTAGGCTGTTCATTGGCACCTTAAAGGGGGTAGCATTTGATTGGTTCTGAAGTCTCCCTCCGGGCTCCGTCAATTCCTGGATCGACCTGGAAACCCGATTCCTTTCTCGTTTCTATGAGGACGATACCGAGGTAACATGGACAAACTCCTCTCTACCGTACAAAAGAAGGGCGAATCTGTCCGTGACTACATTGAGCGGTTCGGAAACTTGTCTTTGATGTGCCCAGCAGGGATGCCATTACCCATGCTCTTACAGACGTGCATGCATAATTTCTTAGACCAAGTAGAGGTTCGCATGGGGGCTGTCAAAGCCCATACCTGGAAAAACTGGTCGAGCAAGCTAAGATAGCCGAAAAGTCGGCTAAAAAGTTTAAACCATCGACAAATAGGGTATGAATAATAAAGGACGTGGCGACATGGCGCAGTCTTCTCAAGCCAAAGGGAAAGAGACTATGTCCATAGAATTGTCAGGGGATGTTCAGTCGAAGGCCAAGAAGAGCGGCTTCAATAATCAGGAGTCTAAGTTTCCTTTGAAACAATACTCCTTCAAAGACGATCAGGTGGTCACAATATTCCATTTATTCCATAAAGGGAATAAATTGAAGCTGCCGGATGCTCGGCGTCCCAGTGAAATAGGACGCACGAACGATCCTAAATACTGTCTCTTTCATAGGATGATTCACCATCCTACCGACAAGTGCTTTGTCCTCAAGGATAGAATTCAAGCTTTAGTCGACGCCGGAGTCCTGACACTGAAGTCAGAGCAAAAGAAAGTCACTGCAAACAAGGTGACCCTCGAGTTCGGCAAACCCCAAAGGTCACAGTTCCTGACGGGACTTATCCAACCCCCGCACCACGGCTAGAAGTCACATATCCTGCAGCTAAAACACAAGATAATAGGTGTCTTTTTCCCTTGACATTGGAGACAGGGGAAATCATGTGGATACACTCAGACCTTGTCCAAGACGAACAATGGGATTCAAAGAAGTCCAAATCGAAAGGCAAATCTTGCAATGTCATCTCCATCCTGCCAGACGATGACAATTTCACATCAGCTTCTCTCAGGGATTCTGAAGGGGAAAAGCACGCTTGCACGACGCAGGCTGATGTACCTCAGCCAACAGGTACTCGATCTAGAAAATCATACTTAAACAGTATGAGAAAGCTACTGACGAGACACAACAGCAGACGACGTCAGTACAAATACCAGCACCCGCTTCAGTTCCAACCAAGGGAAAGGAGAAGCCAAAGGAAGTCCAGTTCGACCATATCCTAAAGAAACCTTCAAGCCTAGGGCTTGACATGCCCTTTCGTTTTGACATATTGGCCCAGCTGGCTAATATCCCGGCTCGTATTACCATACATGAGCTCCTTCATCTCTCAAAAGAGACAAGAGAAGCACTCAGAGATGCACTGGCTAATTCAGAATCATTCCTGAATATATGCCAGAAATCCCTAACGATGACACTCAGTCTTCTTGCCCTGAAGGCCATCATGTACAATCAAAGGTACCTGCTATTACCTTCACAGCGGAAGATATGCTTCTCAAGGATAACAAGCACGATCGACCTTTGTACTACACTGGATACATCGGTTCAACATGCATTGAAAGGGTACAGGTTGATCTGGGGTCTGCACATAGCATCATCCCTAAAAGGCTCCTCTACTTCCTCGGTATACCACTATATAGGTTGTCCACAACCACTACAACAATATACGGTTTTAATACCGGAAGTAGTCATCCACTTGGGAAAATTCGGTTCCGTTGCCGAATCGGGAGCTTGAAGTCAGAAGTGACGTGCTATGTCATTGACGCTGACACGTCATACAACTTGCTACTAGGACGACCGTGGATCCACGCCAACTGGATCGTTCCCTCCACTCTGCACCAGTGCTTCAAATATGTTGAAGATGATGCAACGGTACGAACTGTCTTCGCTGAGAAGCAACCATTCAAAGGGGTGGAAAATTACTTCACTGACGCTCTCCTATATCAAGAGACCGGTGAAACATCGAAAGAATCGTTGCCGGATGATGATGATAATGGCAATGAGGCGGATTCAGAATCTGAAGCAGACATGCCAGCCATTTTGATTGGTGAACCAATTATAGCATGTCTTAATAATCCCCAATGTAACATTCCTTCTGAAGATGAGGGCGAATGGGTAATTAATGATAATATTTCCATTAATTATCCTGTGATTGTTGGGTTGTTTGAATCCATTACAGATAGCTCTCTGCACATGCCTTTACATAGACCAAGTGATCCGGCACACCCAAGGAATCTATAGAAGGGGTCGTTTTAGTGATCCCTCCATCCAAAGAAGGTCAGTTTCCAATAATATTCGGTAAAGCCCAACCACGAGGGTCCACAGCCACAGATTCAAGTTCAGACTCAGAACCCCATAATTTTTCCACTATGCACGACCAGCACACCATATGATGAAGAAAATGGGGTACAACCTAAACCATGGAGACGGCTTAAATTTCGAAAAAGGAAGCCGTAGTTTGCTGCGTAACTTTGTGTCAAAAGGAAACCTGCAAATTACTATGATAACACATGCAGGGGGTTGGGATACGTTACACCCACACCACCAATAATGGTTCAATTCAAGGATGACGAACCGATTCCATCACATTCTGCCTCTTCCTCCGAGTGGGACTCAGATGTCAGTGTGGGAATAATATTCGAGAATCTCACCGTTAGTATGACTTCAAGCAGTCAATTGGAGCCAGCGGAAGCTACTAATGAGGAACCATGGGTTCAGCAATTAGATCTCCAATGAGAAAAGTAATTTGAATAGCGTGAACCACTTATTGAAGATAAGGTGATGCAGGTCAACTTGGGTAGTCAAGATCACCCTAAACCCATCTTTATAAGTGAGAGCTTATCACTTATGGAAAGAGAAGAATTAATAATACTCATAAAGGAGTATATAGACGTCTTCGCATGGAACTACGAAGACATGCCCGGACTTGATCCACAAGTAGCCATGCATCGTCTAAATATCAAACCTAATGCCAAGCCAGTCAAGCAGCAACAACGTCGGTTTCGCCCGAACATTATGGAGGCTATTGAAGTCAAAGTTCATAAGCTCATTGTATGTGACTTCATACGGGAGGAACAGCATCCAGATTGGGTTGCTAATATCGTTCCCTTCCTCAAGAAGAATGGGAAAATACGGATCTGCATCGACTACCGTGATCTCAATACAGCTTGTCCTAATGATGAATTCTCACTGCCTATCGCCGATGTCATGATTGACAATACCTGTGGATTCGAAAGAATGTCTTCCATGGACGGCTTTTCAGGGTACAATCAGATTAAGATGTATCCCGACGACGAGAAGCATACTTTGTTCCGAACACCCTTGTGGGTATACTGTTACACTGTGATGCCCTTCGGGCTAAAGAATGCCGAAGCAATCTATCAGCGGGAAATGAGTACAATCTTCCGCGATCATCTCCGAAAAATGGTAGAATGTTATGTCGACAACATCGCTGTCAAAAGCCGCAATAAGAATGACCATCTTCGTGACTTGAGAACGATGTTTGACATAATGCGGGCTCATCAACTAAAGATGAATCCGATAAAATCCTTCTTGGGAGTTTCGAGTGGCAAGTTCCTTGGGTTTATTGTTACATCAAAAGGAATTCATCTTGACCCAGACAAAATCAAAGCCATTCAAAACATGCATCCACCTAGGAATCTCAAAGAGCTTAGAGGCTTGCAAGGTAGACTAGCTTATATTAGAAGATTCATCCCAAATCTCTCAGGCCGCTGTCAACCGTTCACCCGACTCATGAAAAAGGGTGCTTCCTTTGTATGGGATCAAGCTTGTCAGGAAGCTTACGAGGATATCAAGAGATATCTCACAAAACCTCCAGTCTTGGTAGCTCCCACATCAGGAAAACCATTCTTGCTTTATGTGAAAGTTATGGACCATTCTCTTTGTGCCCTGCTTGCTCAAACAGACGACAATGGTCACGAACAGGCCATTTATTATCTGAGCAGGACTCTGATAGGAGCGGAATCTCGCTATAATCCTATTGAGAAGGAGTGCTTAGCTCTTGTCTTTGCCGTTCAGAAGACACGACATTATTTGGTCGGCCAAACCATACATGTCATCTCCAGAGTGAATCCTTTGCGTCTTCTCATGACGAAGCCAGGATCATTGAATTCAAGATTAGCTAAATGGGTGCTTCTTTTGTCTCAATACGACATGATCTTTATCCCTCAAAAGGCGGTTAAAGGCCAGGCCCTTGCAGAGTTCTTGGCTGCTCATCCAGTTTCAGAACACTCAAAACTTCATGAAGATATTCCAAATGAAGTCTTCGAGTCCAATGTAACCTCAGAGAATGAAGTTTGGTAGATGTTCTTCGATAGAGCATCACGAATAGGCCCTAAAGGCAGGATCATTGCCGGCGTGGGGGTTGTGTTTACCTCTCCACAAAATCACGTCCTTCCTAGAGCATTTTCTCTGACGGAATCATGCTTCAACAATGTAGCGGAATATAATGCTCTACTCATTGGTCTTCAGCTCGCCCACGGAATGGGGGTATGCTATCTTGAAGCTTACGGCGATTCAAAACTGATTATCAATCAGGTTAAAGGCGAATATGAGGTCCCTCACGAGGATTTGGTGCCTTATTATCACACGGTCATCGAATTGGCTAATCTGTTTGATGGTTTTTACATCGGGCACGTATCTCGACCTCAGAATACTAAGGCGGATGCTCTTGCTGTATTAGCAACAACACTAGCCCTGCCAGTCGACACCGAGTATCACCTTACAGTGGCGACTCGACACCTTGTCTGCTTTAAACATATGTTAAGAACCAGAGAGGTCTATAATATCTCGACAGATCTTGAGCCGAGAGATTGGTGATTTCCTTTCATCGACTATGCTCTACATGGTCTGCTGCCAGACAATTCTAAAAAAGCGACATCTATCAAATGAAGGTCTCTCCATTTTTACTACGATCCAACCCTGAAGACACTTTACCGTCGTTCATATGACGGTGTCCTCCTCCGTTGCCTTCCTAATTCTGAGGCACAGGAAGTGCTTAAAGAAGCACACGACGGCATATGCGGAGCTCATCATCCAGGTCCAAAACTTAAAGACAGATTGCATAGGCTTGGATATTATTGGCCAACCATGATAGCCGATGCCATCCAATATGCACGAAGGTGTAAAGCATGCCAAATTCATGCGAACTTCATACACTAGCCTCCGGAGTTGCTTCACCCAACTGCTGCTTCATGGCCATTTGAAGCATGGGGAATCGATGTCATAGGGCCAATCAGCCCCTCTTCAACAAAAGGTCACCGGTTTATCTTAGCAATAATCGATTACTTTTCAAAGTGGGCAGAAGCCATACCACTGGTTGAAGTCAAAACTTCTAACGTGGTTAATTTCATCAAACACCATGTCATCCATTGATTTGGTATCCCTAGGCGGATCATCCATGATAACGGTCCCCAATTCATAAGCCAGGTATTCTATCGATTCTGCAATAAATACCGAATTCAGAATGTGGCTTCAACTGCCTATAATCCTGCCGCTAATGGCTTGGCGGAAGCATTCAACAAGACGATCATCAAGTTACTCAAAAGTTCATCTCCTCGAATAAGCGAGATTGGGACGAAAAGCTTGGTGAATGTCTTTGGGCCTACCAAATCACGGTTCGGACCCCGACAGGCAATACGCCTTTTTTCCTGGTGTACGGGTGTGAAGCAGTCATACCGTTGGAAATCCAGGTGCCGTCATTACGAGTTGCTCTAATCACTAAGATCACATCAGAGGACAACGATCGGTTGCGTCTTCAAGAGCTTGAAGCCTTAGATGAGAGGCGGTTACAAGCTCAGCAGCACATCGAGCTGTATCAAGCTCGGATCTCAAAAGCCTTCAATAAGAAGGTCAAACAAAGAGTCTTCTAGAATGGAGATTTGGTTTTAGCCGTCAGACGATCAATGATCATGACGCACAAAACCAAAGGTAAATTTCAGCCTAAATGGGAGGGACCGTTTGTAATAGAAACAGTCTATTCAAACGAAGCATATCGCCTTGTGACTTCAGATGGTGATTTACTCATGATGCTGATCAATGACAAGTTCTTAAAGAAGTATTATCCTTGATTAAGGATCTTTCTCATGATCAAGTTAACATTACTGTTGGCCTAAAAGGTTACACTCTCCATTTGTTTAGAGTTTTGATGATAACAAAACAAATAAGAGCTATTTGGTACTAATTAGTTTGTTTAAGATAAGTTTCAGGTTAGTACCATATTTGGAGGCCATTGCTTAGCTATTGCAAGAACTTCTAGGTTCATGAAGCAAAGAAGGCGTTTTGCGCATCAAGGAAGGAACATAGAAGAGAAGGCTCTAGCAAGGCATTGCATGGCTCAAGACTTCAAGATTGCTCAAGATATATCATTAGATTTGTTTCTAGTTTTGTAGTTTTGTTAAAGAATAGTGAATAGGTTTGAAGCTCTATCACACACGTTTTTGCGCACATCTTGTTTCCAAAAATATTTCCTATAATATGTTCAAAAATAGTTTGTATACAATCTTCAGCCTACAAACTCTTTTTTATCCATTATATATATATCTCTATTCAAAACTAGTTTGTTAGAAATAGATTTCTCCTCAAAATTCTGTCTTTATTTTGGCTTTTGACCTGAGCCGGTCGACCGCCAGGGTCGACCGACCCTATGTCAGGTCAAGCCGGTCGGCCGACCGAGTCGACCGGAGTTCTGGCAGCAGTGCGTATCAGTGTGCACGTTTCACGGTCGACCCGGACGGTCGACCGAACTTGCCTGACTGACAGACTTTTGCTCTCTGTATGTTTGGGTCGACCGGCCGGTCGATCGAGATAGCCGTTTGAACAGTAACGGCTATTTCCTAAGCTAGTTTATTTTTGTCCTTTTCTCACTTAAGTGCATTTAAATGACATGTTTTGGTTTTAATGCTTTCTGATTAGCCTTAAATATGTTTTATCTCTAAACCCTAGCCCTCTCCTATAAATAGGGGTGTTTGGGGAGAGGTTCACTTACCAATTTTTAACAAGAAAAATTTGCAAAAGTTTCAAAAGTTTAAGGCATTCAAAAGAGCTTGGTTTCTTGGTTTTGTGCTGAAATTCTCTCTCATTTTCTGAAGTGTTTTCAAGAACTCTCTGATTTCTTTTTCTTTTCTCCTTACACACAAGAGCTTCATTCCAACTCTTTGTTCTCTAAGGACCTTTGTAAGGGAAGAGAATTTTGCAAGAGAGAGTTTGTGGTCTTTTGACTACTAAGAGATTGCTTGTACTTGAGATTGTGGAGTTGGGTACTCCGGTGAATTTGTAACATCTTTGTGATAGTGAAAGTGGTTGGAATCCTTCTGGGGAAGGCGGGAAGTAGAGCTGGGTGCTCGAACCTCGATAACAAATCTCGGTGTTTGCGTTTGGTTTACTTGCACTTGATTCTTGCTTTACTTTCATTGCTCTTATTACTTGCTCTCTATCTTCATTGCAAGATTCATTTGTTTTCATTCATCTTGTCAATCATAGCCCCATACAACAAGGTTGCATTACGCACCTCTAACTCATTTTAAGAGGAATCAGGAGGAAGGAGTTCAGAACCCTTTACGGGGTATTCGGCTCTTAGTCTTGTTTTGGGCGATTGTTGCATCATATTTTTAAATTGTGCATTGATTAGCATTATCACCTATTAACCCCCCCTCTAGGTGATTTTCAATTGGTATCAGAGCTTGGACTCTAGGTTTGGCTTAACATCCTTAGAGAGATCCTTAAAATTTGCTAATCAACATTTGCATTCCATCATTCATACACTAGTAAACATGGCCGATAACATCAAAACCCCTCCTAAATTTGATGGACTCAACTTTCCTATTTGGAAGGTTAGGATGACTATCTTTTTGCAATCTTTAGGTAGCTTAGTAGCTAAATCCTTGACCAAACCCTATGTAGCACCCGATAGTGATGAGAGCACATGGACCGACTTTACCTTTAGAGAATATGAGGCTAACTCCAAGGCCCAAAATTTCCTTCTAACCGCCTTGAATGAGGATGACCTTATACGGGTAATTCATTGCCAATCCGCCTATGAGATTTGGCAACATTTGTTGGTCACACACGAGGGGACTTCACAAGTTAAGAGAGCTAAGATAGATCTCTTAAGGTCCCAATATGAATCCTTTAAAATGATTGATGAAGAATCTATTTATTGTATGATTACTCGATTTACTAAAATCACCAATGCTCTTTCTTCTTTAGGTGATGATATCTCAAATGACCAAAAGGTGCGAAAAGTAATTCGGGCTCTTCCTTCATCTTGGGAGATAAAGGCCACCACCTTGAAAGAGTTGAACGACAAGGATGAGTTGGACCTCATTAGTCTCATTGGGAACTTAAAAACCCATGAGATGGAAAAGAAAGCAAGAGAAGAGGCCGCTCCACTAAAGAAGAAATCCATAGCCTTCAAGTCTTCATCCACTCTTGAAGACGATGAAGAAGATGAAGAAGAAGATGAGGAGCTATCACTACTTGTTCACAATGTGAAGAGAATGTACCGGAGGAACAAGCTCAACTTCTGAAGGAAATTTGAAGGCAAAGAGGAGAGAAGAATTATATGCTACAATTGTCGAAAACCCGGACATATCATGGCCGATTGCCCGGAGTTCAAGAAGAAGATGACCTCCTCCTTCAAGCCAAAGAAACCGGAAGAAAAGAAAGCGTACAAGGCAACTTGGGATTCGGAAAGCGAGTCCGAGGAAGAGGCGGATATAGCAAATATGTGTTTCATGGCAAACAGACCAAAGGTAACCCCTCAACCTCTTAATGATGAAGATGATAAATTAAGCAAAGAAGTTCTTGTTCATGCCTTTGTTGAACTTTCAGAAACATGTGATATTAAAATGATTGAATGCTCTAAATTGGAAAAGGAAGTTGCTTTTCTTTAAAATCAACTTGCTATTATTTCTAAAGAAAAAGATGAAATTTCTTCAAATCTCATTTCTACCCAAATGAATTTAGTGCTTACAAAGTTGCTTGTAAAGCAAAATTTCCTAAGATTGATGAAAAAGAAATTTCTTCTTTAAAACTAGAATTGTTGATTTTGAAAAGACTTTAAAGGATTGTGCTTTTAACACTAAGAAACTTGAAGAAATGTTTTCTAAAAAGCACACTTCTCATGCTAAAGATTCACATGTTAAGATTCCTCGTGCTCACACTACACATAACACTTCTCATGCTAAATCTTTTCATGCTCACAATTCTCATGCTCACAAATCACACACTCACTATGCTTTTAAATATTGTAGAGTGTATAGATGCACATATTGTGGTAAGAATGGACATTTGGCTAAATTTTGTTATGACCAAGTAAATAGAACCAATAATCTTCTTTGGGTTAATGAAACTAACTCTTTAGGACCCAAGAAAATGTGGGTACCAAATCAAGTCCTAAATTATTTGATGTAGGTACACACCAAGTCTCCAAGACGTAGGGAGCGGTGGTACCTTGATAGTGGTTGTTCAAGACACATGACGTGGGACATCAATAACTTTACAACCCTATCAAGGTACAAGGAAGGTGGCTCCGTCACCTTCGGGATGACTCCAAAGGCACTATCATCGGTATAGGTAACATTCAAATTGGTGCACCTCCCATTATAGAAAATGTTGTACTTGTTGATGGTTTGAAGCATAATTTGCTTAGCATTAGTTAATTTTGTGACCGTGGACTTAAAGTTGTTTTTGATGATTCTTCTTGCAAGATTTTTGATGTTAAAACCAATGATTGTATTCTCACCGGTTTTCGTGATGATAATGTTTATATCATTGACATGCTTAATGTGGAATGTTCTACTAAATGCTTAAATGCTTTTGATGAAAATTCTTGGCTTTGGCATAGAAGATTAGGACATGCATCTTTTGACCATCTTTCTAGGATTAATTCAAAGGAATTGGTGAAGGGTATTCCTTGCTTGAAGTTTGAGAAAGACCGCATTTGTGGTGCGTACCAACTTGGGAAACAAACCAAGTCTTCCTTCAAACCAATCAAGGATATCATACAACTAGGCCTTTAGAATTAATTCATATGGATCTTTTTGGACCTACTAAAACTAAGAGCTTAAATGGTAGTAGATTTGCATTTGTTTTAGTTGATGATTTTTCCCGTTTCACTTGGGTTTTCTTCTTGGAACACAAAGATCAAACTTTTTCTCATTTTAAGATTTTTCGAAAAAGAGTTGAAAAAGAAAAGGGTTTTTCGATTTTGAGAATAAGGAGTGATATAGGTGGTGAGTTTGTTAACCAACTCTTCATGACTTATTGTGATGAAAAGGGAATTAAGCATGAAATGTCTTGTCCTAGAACTCCACAACAAAATGGAGTTGTAGAAAGGAAAATAGAACGCTTCAAGAGATGGCTAGGACAATGATAAGTGAGTATGACCTCCCTCAATATCTATGGGCCGAGGCCGTAAACACCGCATGCTATATATCAAATCGTATTTATTTATGTAAAAATTCTTCCAAAACATCTTTTGAAATGTATCATTCTAGAAAACCTAATGTTGCATATTTCAAAGTTTTTGGATGCAAGTGTTTTGTTTTGAATACTAAAGATAACTTGGGTAAATTTGATGCTAAGGCTTATGAAGCAATCTTTGTTGGATATTCTACAACTAGTAAAGCTTATAGAGTATTCAATAGATCTTCACTTACCATTGAAGAATCCATGCATGTTAAATTTGAAGAATCTAATGTGGTTGTTGAGAATGTTGTAGAGATTGACCCATTAGGTGAAGACATAGAGAGACTATCCTTGAAGGACTCACCCGCTCAAGATGATAAGCAAGAACCAATTGGTGACGTTCAAGAAGATAAAGAGGAAAGCTCTCAACCGCTTCCTAAAGCTTGGAGATATGCCACATATCATCCCAAGGAGCTCATCTTAGGTGATGCATCTAAAGGGGTAACAACTCGCTCCAAACTCCATGACCTATGTGGTAACTTTGCTTTCATTTCTCATTTTGAACCCAAAAGCATCCTCGAAGCCGAGGCGGACTCATATTGGTTGCTAGCCATGCAAGAGGAACTCAATCAATTTGAGCGCAACCAAGTTTGGCACCTTGTTCCTAGGCCCCACGATAGACCAATATTGGTACTAAGTGGATCTTTAGGAATAAGATGGATGAGTCCGGAAATGTGATTAGGAATAAAGCTAGGTTAGTAGCCCAAGATTACACTCAAGTTGAGGGAATTGACTTTGAGGAGACCTTTGCACCCGTAGCACGGCTTGAAGCCATACGGATGACACTAGCTTTTGCATCTTTTAAAAATTTTAAACTTTTTCAAATGGATGTGAAGAGTACATTTTTGAATGGTTTTATAAATGAAGAAGTTTATGTTGCTCAACCTCCCAGTTTTGTTGATCATGTTCATCCCGATTTTGTTTTTAAACTTGATACAGCTTTGTATGGATTGAAACAAGCTCCAAGAGCTTGGTATGAAAGGCTTTCTAGTTTTCTCATTTCAAATGATTTTATTAAAGGCAAAGTAGATACAACACTATTCACTAAGCATGTTGATAATGATATTTTAATTGTGCAAATTTATGTTGATGATATAATTTTTGGTTCTACTAATGAGTTTTTATGCAAGGAATTTGAAAAGGTTATGCAATGTGAGTTTGAAATGTCTTCAATGGGTGAGCTTAATTTCTTTCTTGTACTCCAAATCAAGCAATTGCAAGATGGGAACTTCATATGTCAAGCCAAATACGCAAAGGAACTCGTAAAGAGGTTTGGACTTGAAGACTCAAAGGTTTGCAACACTCCCATGGCAACTACCACCAAGCTTGATAAGGATGACAAAGGTAAAAATGTTGATATTAAATTGTATAGAAGCATGATAGGTAGTTGATTAGTCTACAAATTCTGCATTTTTATGTCGCATTTTCCCACCAGTTTATGAATAAATAGTCGGTCTAATACGTGTTTTGGTCTATATTGCAGGTACAACACAAAGTTCAAGGCAAAGATGGAATAAGAGGCTAATTCAGCTCAATTTATGCTAATTAATCCCACATTACTTGGAGGCCAAGCAAGGGATCATCTAGAAGTTACATTGAACCTAACCTCTCGCGGACATCAGACGGATCTGCGGTCGAAATTACCCGAAATTGGATATATCTGGAAGCAGCTAGAAGCCAGGCGAACGCGCGGACCAAAATCTGGGACCCACCTCCCTGGAATTGCCGCAAAGGCGCGGCAAAACGCGGCAATTCTAGGGAGCCACGCGTCGATTTTCGACGCGTGTCCCCGTCTCGTCTTCTGGATCCTTCTGAGCCCTATAAATACCCCTGCAATTGCCCAGAGCGCGAGCAGTCTTCGTTTTTAGGAGTAGGTGCAGATTTTAGGAGAGATTTAGTGTAGTGTAGGTGTTTTTCATTTCTCTTCTCTTGTATTTTCATTTGTTTGTAGATCATTGTAGTAGGGCTGAGTGATTCATAGAGAGAGAGAGATAGTGAGGGATTGATGTAATAGAGAGTGACACTCTATGTAAAGGTACCTCCTTTCTCTTCCATTGTAATCTCCTTCATCTTCTACATGATGTTTTTGTTTCTAGTTTTTCTTCTCATGGCAATCTAACTACTAACCACTAACCTATCTAACCACTTACTTGATAATCCACATGAATCGGGTTGCCTCTACAAGGCCTTGTTCTTGCAAGAGCCATTGATGGCCAAAGATGATGGGTTCTAACATCTAACTTGCTAACTTGCTAACTTGCTAACCAAGCTAACTCTCTTTTATTTTCATGCTCTTTTATTTCAAACATCTAACTTGCTAACCAAGCTAACTCTTTTATTTTCATGCTCTTTTATTTCATGCTTGTAGTGTAATGAGTGATGCTTGTAATTGCTTGTTCTTGTTGCAATGTTTTGATTGTTATGAACCATCTATGAGCCATGCTTTGTATTGCTTCTTGAAGATAAGGATTGTGATGGCCGAGGATCAAAATGTGAGGCAACTATCTCGAAGAGGTTAGCATGGTTAGTGGAGTACTTAGTAGTTAGTAGCCATGAGTTTTCTTTTACCTTTGTTTTAGAAATCGTTTCCCAAATTCTTTTCTCATTTTTCTATCGGTGTTTTCATCGCCTTCTTAGTTTACCTTGTTCCATCTTCTTCACTTCTCTTTTGGTTTTTACATCGCCGTTTTCATCGCTCTCCTCACCTACCACATGCTTGTTTTCATTTTCTCATTCTTTTTCATTCTTTCAACATAGAAGAATTGTTAACATCTGACGTGACTAGAGACTGTTAATGCTTCTATCGCCTCCCTTCCCTGTGGATACGACCCGTTAAGCCAATGCTATAACGGAAGTATCGAGGGTATACTAAGCACATTCGAGCTTTTCATTTGATTTCATAAATACACATTTTGAGTGCTAGTTTCCGCCCACGATCAAATTTTTGGCGCCGTTGCCGGGGAAGGGAATGGTTTTGATGTCACGTTTTTGTTAACATTTGTCATCTCTGTTTGGTGTGCAGGGCAATATTTACAGGTGCTTAATATTGCAGTACATAAATTAGCTTTGCATCTCCCTGCTCCAGAAAGCAGGGCCCCAGATTTGGAAGGAAAGCCGCGAACCGCGACTTTTGCCGCGAAACCGCGGCCATTGTGCAAAAATTCTGTATCTTGTTTGTTCTGGGACGTGTATCTTGTAATAGCTAGTTGATTTGTGCTGCTATTTTTCTGCTTTGATTGCCTACACACCATAATAAATAAAAGAACTAAAATATGGTATTTGGACGCTTTTAAAACGGTTTAGACATTTGCATTTAGGCACGTGTCAATTCAATTCCAATATACTGTATTTTGTTCTGTTGTTGTGATCTAGATGGAGATGTACATATGGCATTGCATATAGCATAGGACAAACACGTGGGTGATTTATCGCTTTGTGTTATATTCTTGTCTATATTGCACACTTGCACAAATTGAACTTAAGGGCAAAACTCCAAACAAGATAAGGTGGGATTTAATCACCCTTCCTTAGCCCAAAAATCATCTCCCCACTCACACAACCCAAGCCCTAATAAAAATTTGAATAGACGTTGGCCCCTAGGGACATTTCATCTAGGTCTAGGTCAACCCTACTTTTGGCTTGGTTTTGATTTTTCTTTTCTTCTTGTTTATTGTTTGATTTTTCTTTTTGTTTGTGATTGTTTGTGAAATGGCATTCAACAAAAATAATTCTTTCAATCCAAACATGAATCCATATTTCACACCAACTCCATTTGATTCGGATAATTCCAACCCGGCGTTTTACAATACGCACCAACCAAATACACCGGGTTGGCCTTATCCGAATCATACAACCCATACCCACATTCTTATGACTATAATTTCCAAAATAATTTCAACTCGTCACAGAGTCATTGGGGATTCACGTACCCCGAGTCAAATTCTCAAATTCCTTGTCCACCATATTCACCTTGTCCACAATATTCATTTCCCGATTCCGCTTCATATACTCCTTTTTCTGAATCTCCAATTGAAGAAAAATCTGAGTTACTAAGGAGTTTAGAAGCCAATCTTCAAAGGGTCGAGCAACAACTTCAAGAAACATTTGCCCCTCCAATTCCACAGTATTTTCAAGAGTCTTACTCAGTTCCACCTCCTCATAATGAACAACCATTTGCCTTGGAAATGAGTAAAGAACTCTTGTGTGAGTCCAAGCTTCAATTTCCACACATTTTTGACTCAAATCATTCACAAAATTTTCAAAACCAAGATTCTTATACTCCCATTCTAGAGCAACCACTTGGAGATACATCAAGTCTAGAAAAGAGTATAGAAACCTTGGAGGAGTCTTTGTTCCAATATCAAAAAACACATGCCGAGTCTATCAATAAGGTGGAAGAACAATTGAGTCAATTGGTTAACATTATTAGGAATGAGGAAACTCTATCTTATCACCCTTTGACCAATTCAACTATGCCGAACTCTATTGATATGACCCAAGACTCTTGTCATTTTGGAAATCAAGATTCAATTTCAGTACAACCACCTGAACTTGTCCAAACTTCAAACCCCATTGCATTTTGGCAAGTTTTCCTTTTACTGAAATTGAACTTGAACATGAATATGATTCTGAACTTCCACTTGATGATTCAATTTTACTTCATGATTCAATTATGACTCAAGTGTCTTTACCTGATTTCACTCCATTTCCCGAGTCATTATTGAATCCTGTACCCATCCATTGTGAAATTGAATCACCAATCATTCATGATGATCATATTGAACTTGACCAATTTCATACCTTTGAAAGTCCATTTGATAAATTGGTAAGTTCTCATTTTTGTGGAATTGAACTCAATGAGGAATGTGACTTTGACCCTCAAGTTTGTGATTTAGTTCAAATACCTGAATCATTATTGACTCCTGTTTTGTTACCCAATTTGAGTAACATTTTAGAGTCAGTTTTGATTCCCAACCCTCCTGAACTTGAATCACTAATCTTAAATAGTCACATTCCATCATGGGGAAATGAATGTGGACCTGAGCTTTATCTTTTTGATTTGGACCCACTTCCTGAACCAATTTCGACTCCCGAACCTTTACTTGACTTAAGTCATTTTTCTGAGTCGGTATTAGTTCCCATATTTCCAAGTCCAAATCAATCATTCCATCTTTTCATACTCCATTCTGGGACAAGGATCTTGATAATTTGATTCTGAAATTATTTTAGAAATTTGGACATTAGATGGGGTAAATTCCTAATAAAATTCACACATGCATACATCTTTCTAGTGGGTTGTATCATGGAGGTTTCTGGTGGGTTCCTTCGGACTCCACGCAATAATAATTGGGCCGCCTTTCGTGGACCAATTAGACCGCCACCGGAACCACCACCTTGAGGTAATTTTTTCCTTCCCTCTCTATTTTGTTTCATGCATACATATATCACGATGCATTGAGGACAATGCATGAAATAAGTGTGGGGGAGGGTTTACTAACATAGAGTTTTTAGATTTTCTTTCTTTTACACTTCTTTTAGAAATAAAAAAAAACTTTTTGAAATAAGAGACAAAGTTTTGATCTATTTTTAAGAAAATTAAGATGTATCTTAGAAATTAAGAAAGCCTTAATTATGACATCTTAAACCTAGTTGAAATAATAGATCTGTTTGAAATTATAGGCTAAGTAAGAAAATTGGGGAGATATTCTTATCTTGAATTTTTGCCTTAGATAAGTATGCACTTCACACTTACACATTTTTGGGATGGAAACAAAGACCAAAAGGCCATAAAAAAAAAAGAAAAAAAAAGAAAAAAAAAAAAAAGAAAAAAGAAAAAAAATATAAATAAAACATCACTTATTAAGCTGGATAATTGTGCCTCAAGAAGCATGATTATTCACGCCTAACGGTGATAAAGGAAATAAATAATCCCCTTTAGTTTCGTGGCCTTTTTCACTCGAGTCCTTAAATCCGAGGGATGTTTTCTCATCTGGTGCCCTAAGACCGACTGGTTTGGGAGTCATCGGTTATAGGCTTGTTACAAGGGTGAACTAGAAAGCCTAAACTAAGGGAAGAATAAGAAAAAGAAAAAAATTTATATATATATAAATAAATAAATGGCTTGATGGTTGGAGTTGAAATCCCAGAAATCTTCACTAAGCACGGTGTGCATACTATCTAGGTTTTATGAAGGATAAAATATTCAATCCAATTTTGAATTCTTACCTTAATTGAAGACAAGATCTTGCATAGAGACTAAGTTTAAGGGAGAATGATTATAGGTGGACTTATGACCTAAGATCACTTATATTTTTGCAAAAATAGTTCGTAAACTTGTCTCTCTTTCAAAATGCGTTTTCAAAATACTAACATTTGTCTTCTTTCTTTATGGATTTTGTGGGTGTAATCCGCTGAAAACCCTCAGGAGACAACACTCCTCCTCTAGGGTAACCTAGAGGTTTAACGGCTTGTTGCACACGCTCAGTGCAATCGCGTCACCTGCGAAAGTGGTGTAATAAAATTTGTAGTATAGTTTTTTTTTCTTGTTTTGCTCAAAAGAATAAGTGTGGGGGTGTGATTAGTCTACAAATTCTGCATTTTTATGTCGCATTTTCCCACCAGTTTATGAATAAATAGTCGGTCTAATACGTGTTTTTGGTCTATATTGCAGGTACAACCAAAGTTCAAGGGCAAAGATGGAATAAGAGGCTAATTCAGCTCAATTTATGCTAATTAATCCCGCATTACTTGGAGGCCAAGCAAGGGATCATCTAGAAGTTACATTGAACCTAACCTCTCGCGCACATCAGACGGATCTGCGGTCGAAATTACCCGAAATTGGATATATCTGGAAGCAGCTAGAAGCCAGACGAACGCGCGGACCAAAATCTGGGACCCACCTCCCTGGAATTGCCGCAAAGGCGCGGTAAAACGCGGCAATTCTAGGGAGCCACGCGTCGATTTTCGACGCGTGGCCCCGTCTCGTCTTCTGGATCCTTCTGAGCCCTATAAATACCCCTGCAATTGCCCAGAGCGCGAGCAGTCTTCGTTTTTAGGAGTAGGTGCAGATTTTAGGAGAGATTTAGTGTAGTGTAGGTGTTTTCATTTCTCTTCTCTTGTATTTTCATTTGTTTGTAGATCATTGTAGTAGGGCTGAGTGATTCATAGAGAGAGAGATAGTGAGGGATTGATGTAAAAGAGAGTGACACTCTATGTAAAGGTACCTCCTTTCTCTTCCATTGTAATCTCCTTCATCTTCTACATGATGTTTTGTTTCTAGTTTTTCTTCTCATGGCAATCTAACTACTAACCACTAACCTATCTAACCACTTACTTGATAATCCACATGAATCGGGTTGCCTCTACAAGGCCTTGTTCTTGCAAGAGCCATTGATGGCCAAAGATGATGGGTTCTAACATCTAACTTGCTAACTTGCTAACCAAGCTAACTCTCTTTTATTTTCATGCTCTTTTATTTCTAACATCTAACTTGCTAACTTGCTAACCAAGCTAACTCTTTTATTTTCATGCTCTTTTATTTCATGCTTGTAGTGTAATGAGTGATGCTTGTAATTGCTTGTTCTTGTTGCAATGTTTTGATTGTTATGAACCATCCATGAGCCATGCTTTGTATTGCTTCTTGAAGATAAGGATTGTGATGGCCGAGGATCAAAATGTGAGGCAACTATCTCGAAGAGGTTAGCATGGTTAGTGGAGTACTTAGTAGTTAGTAGCCATGAGTTTTCTTTTACCTTTGTTTTAGAAATCGTTTTCCAAATTCTTTTCTCATTTTTCTATCGGTGTTTTCATCGCCTTCTTAGTTTACCTTGTTCCATCTTCTTCACTTCTCTTTTGGTTTTTACATCTCCGTTTTCATCGCTCTCCTCACCTACCACATGCTTGTTTTCATTTTCTCATTCTTTTTCATTCTTTCAACATAGAAGAATTGTTAACATCTGACGTGACTAGAGACTGTTAATGCTTCTATCGCCTCCCTTCCCTGTGGATACGACCCGTTAAGCCAATGCTATAACGGAAGTATCGAGGGTATACTAAGCACATTCGAGCTTTTCATTTGATTTCATAATACACATTTTGAGTGCTAGTTTCCGCCCACGATCAGTAGTCTTTTGTATTTGACGGCAAGTAGGCCGGATATCATGTTTAGTGTGTGTCTTTGTGCTAGATTTCAATCGTGTCCCAAAGAGTCTCATCTTATTGCGGTAAAACGCATTATTCGTTATATTAAGGGAACGATTGGAATGGGTCTATGGTATCCAAAAACCGGAGATTTCTCAATGACGAGTTATTCGGATGCCGACTATGCGGGTTGTAGAGTAGATAGAAAGAGTACTAGTGGAACATGTCAATTTCTTGGTAATTGTCTTGTTTCATGGTCCTTTAGGAAACAAAATTCCGTAGCTATCTCAACCGCCGAGGCGGAGTATGTTGCCGCGGGGGCTTGTTGTGCACAAGTCCTATGGATGAAACATACTCTCCTTGATTATGATTTGCATTATAACCATATAAAAATATTTTGTGATAATACTAGTACTATACATATGACAAAGAATGCAAATCAACATAGTAAGACCAAGCACATTGAGATTAGATATCACTTTCTTAGAGATCATTTTGAGAAAGGAGATATAGATATTGATTATGTTTCTACGGATTTGCAACTTGCCGATATTTTCACTAAACCACTTGATTTTGCTAGATTTTCCTTCATTTGTGGTGAACTTAATGTTTGTGTTATTGAATAAAAATATTTTCATAACCCTTTTTGATGTATGACAAAAAGGGGGAGAATGAGTTTTTATGATAAAAATATGAGTTCATATGGTTTTGGTTCCATATGAGTTTATATAGGTTTTTAGTTTTTGATGTGTTTTCATGAATTCTTGTAATTTGAGTTTAAGTGTTTTGCAAGCATATTTTGTTAATCATATGGTTTTTGGTTTGATGGTTTTTGCTTGCACCTTACATTGTTTTTATGATAGCTTAATTTAAGGGGAGCTTTCTCCTCCCCTATATTTTTGTTTATAGCCTATTTGTTTTGTCATCATCAAAAAGTGGGAAGATTGTTGGCCCAAAAGGTTACACTCTCCATTTGTTTAGAGTTTTGATGATAACAAAACAAATAAGAGCTATTTGGTACTAATTAGTTTGTTTAAGATAAGTTTCAGGTTAGTACCATATTTGGAGGCTATTGCTTAGCTATTGCAAGAACTTCTACGTTCATGAAGCAAAGAAGGCGTTTTACGCATCAAGGAAGGAACATAGAAGAGAAGGCTCTAGCAAGGCATTGCATGGCTCAAGACTTCAAGATTGCTCAAGATATATCATTAGATTTGTTTCTAGTTTTGTAGTTTTGTTAAAGAATAGTGAATAGGTTTGAAGCTCTATCACACACGTTTTTGCGCACATCTTGTTTCCAAATTATTTCCTATAATATGTACAAAATAGTTTGTATATAATCTTCAGCCTACAAACTCTTATTTATCCATTATATATATATCTCTATTCAAAACTAGTTTGTTAAAAATAGATTTCTCCTCAAAATTCTGTCTTTGTTTTGGCTTTTGACCTGAGCCGGTCGACCGCCAGGGTCGACCGACCCTATGTCAGGTCAAGCCGGTCGGCCGATCGAGTCGACCGGAGTTCTGGCAGCAGTGCGTATCAGTGTGCACGTTTCACGGTCGACCCGGACGGTCGACCGAGACTTGCCTGACTGACAGACTTTTGCTCTCTGTATGTTTGGGTCGACCGGGCGGTCGACCGAGAGCCGGCAACGGCTCTTATTTTTGAACTTGCGGTCGACCGGCCGGTCGGCCGAGATAGCCGTTTGAACAGTAACGGCTATTTCTTAAACTGGTTTATTTTTTGTCCTTTTCTCACTTAAGTGTGTTTAAATGACATGTTTTGGTTTTAATGCTTTCTGATTAGCCTTAAATATGTTTTATCTCTAAACCCTAGCCCTCTCCTATAAATAGGGGTGTTTGGGGAGAGGTTCACTTACCAATTTTTAACAAGAAAAATTTGCAAAAGTTTCAAAAGTTTAAGGCATTCAAAAGAGCTTGGTTTCTTGGTTTTGTGCTGAAATTCTCTCTCATTTTCTGAAGTGTTTTCAAGAACTTTCTGATTTCTTTTTCTTTTCTCCTTACACACAAGAGCTTCATTCCTACTCTTTGTTCTCTAAGGACCTTTGTAAGGGAAGAGAATTTTGCAAGAGAGAGTTTGTGGTCTTTTGACTACTAAGAGATTGCTTGTACTTGAGATTGTGGAGTTGGGTACTCCGGTGAATTTGTAACATCTTTGTGATAGTGAAAGTGGTTGGAATCCTTCTGGGGAAGGCGAGGAAGTAGAGCTGGGTGCTCGAACCTCGATAACAAATCTCGGTGTTTGCGTTTGGTTTACTTGCACTTGATTCTTGCTTTACTTTCATTGCTCTTATTACTTGCTCTCTATCTTCATTGCAAGATTCATTTGTTTTCATTCATCTTGTCAATCATAGCCCCATACAACAAGGTTGCATTGCGCACCTCTAACTCATTTTAAGAGGAATCAGGAGGAAGGAGTTCAGAACCCTTTACGGGGTATTCGGCTCTTAGTCTTGTTTTGGGCGATTGTTGCATCATATTTTTAAATTGTGCATTGATTAGCATTATCACCTATTCACTCCCCCCTCTAGGTGATTTTCAATTACACCTCTGACCAATACCTTCAGATATAAGGCACGCAGAAGGAGCGCCCCTCTCTTCTTCCAAATGAGATCATACAATCATAAACCAGTAGGAAGCTGATCATACACTGGGTGTCTCAAAGAAGAATCAAGGTTACACATGTACTAACCAAATGATCCAACACCTTTAACGGTTAAGGATAGAGGAAAAGGTTAGCCTTTAAGCCCAACATAAGTCCTCGACAACTCATCATGCTGGGGGAAATAGGATGGCTAGCCCAACTCAAACGGTAGTTGGTAATGGCATATCAAACCCGTTGAGAGCTGAGGATTTGCTAAAAATCCTAAGGGACCTATTCCCATTTGATTCCCTCTCCAAAATCACTTACCAATTCTCATCCATGGAATGGTAAGACCACATATAAAGATCTTTCCATCCATTTCGCTGTTAAGTTAACATTAAACCTATGATAGTGATCTCCTCGTTTTTCTCTGTGAGAACGAGACATTTTCATGCTATGTTTAATACTGCACCTCTGGTATCCATTTCGCTGTTAAGTTAACATTAAACCTATGACAGTGATCTCCTCGTTTTTCTCTATGAGAACGAGACCTTTTCATGCTATGTTTAACACTACACCTCTGGCATCTATTTCGCTGTTAAGTTAACATTAAACCTATGACAGTGATCTCGTTTTTCTCAGTAAGAACGAAACCTTTTCAGCTATGTTTAACACTACACCTCTGGCATCCATTTCGTTGTTAAGTTAACATTAAACCTATGACAGTGATCTCGTTTTTCTCAGTGAGAACGAGACCTTTTCATGCTATGTTTAACACTACACCTCTAGCATCCATTCGCTGTTAAGTTAACATTAAACCTATGACAGTGATCTCCTCATTTTTCTCAGTGAGAACGAGACCTTTTCATGCTATGTTTAACACTACACCTCTGGCATCCATTTCGATGTTAAGTTAACATTAAACCTATTACAGTGATCTCCTCTTTTTTCTCAGTGAGAACGAGACCTTTTCATGCTATGTTTAACACTACACCTCTGGCATCCATTTTGCTGTTAAGTTAACATTAAACCTATAATAGTGATCTCCTCGATTTTCGCAATGAAAACGAGATCTTTCCGTACTATGTTTAACATTATACCTCTAGCATGCATATCTTTTTGTCAAGTTAACATTATACCTCTGACAAATTGCTTTCTGAATCCCTACGAAGTTCTTTTTGTCTCGTTAACATTACACCTCTGACATATGATTTTCTATGGAATTCATTTCCTAGCTCCCCAGCAGTTTCTGAGTCCCACTCAATTTTTAGTGGACTTCTTGGATTGTTACGTTAACAATATACCTCTGGCAATTTCTTCCAAGTCACAACAAAATTTTGAGCTTGGTGGCTTCTCAATCGGTTACGTCATTGCGACCTCTGAACCGGCAGATAGCCAAGTCTCATCTTTCAGTCCGGCAAGGACTATTTCTTTGTCATCATACGACAAAATTTTGAACTTGGTGGCTTCTCAATCGGTTACGTCATTGCGACCTCTGAACCGGCAGATACCCAAGTCTCATCTTTCAGTCCGGCAAGGACTATTTCTTTGTCATCATATGACAAAATTTTGAGCTTGGTGGCTTCTCAAGAACCGGCAGATAGCCAACTCTCATCTTTCAGTCCAGCAAGAACTATTTCTTTGTCACCATATGACAATTTTGAGCTTGGTGGCTTGTCAATCAGTTACGTCATTGCGACCTCTGAACCGGCAGATAGCCAAGTCTCATCCTTCAGTCCGGCAAGGACTATTTCTTTGTCATCATATGACAAAATTTTGAGCTTGGTGGCTTCTCAATCGGTTACGTCATTGCGACCTCTGAACTGGCAGATAGCCAAGACTCATCCTTCAGTCTGGCAAGGACTATTTCTTTGTCATCATACGACAAAATTTGGAGCTTGGCGGCTTCTTAATCGGTTACGTCATTGCGACCTCTGAACCGACAGATAGCCAGGTCCCATCTTTTAGTCCAGTAAGGACTATTTTCTCAAATGGCTGCAATACAACTTGAAAGTGAGAATTCAGAAGCTAGAACAAGTTGAAAATACAACAGGGGAGTCAAAATAAAATCACTTTTTATTGATTTCAAAAGAGGGATACATGAATGCACATATTACAAGCTATGACGGTGCTTCATAAGACTTGATCCGTTCTTCAAGAGTGGCCAGCCTAGTCTTCCTCTCTTCAGCAGCCCAGATAAGCGCCTGCGACCTCAACTCGGCCTCATTAAAGCTCGCCGTCTGGCCAAGCGAGCTTCAATTTCAACCAAGGTTGCCCTCTGTGCTAGCTCCTGCCGCAAGACTTCGTCATTCTGGGCCTTAAACTGTTCAAACGGGCAGTTTCTTCAAGACGCACTGGTTCAGCCTTGGACAAAAGAAGATTAGCCTTTCTGATTATTTTCTTGGCCATTTCAATTTTATCCTCAGCGTCAAGAAGAGCACTGCTAGAAGCGTCTATGGCATCCCCGAGCTCTACTTTCCTTGTCTCCAAGGATCTCAAATCAGAAGAAATGGCCTTAGCAGCTTCTTGAGCGGCGAGATGAGCTTCATGCATCTGAGCAACAAGATGCGCAAGCTGTTCGTCAACTGAAGATTCCAGATCTGAATGGCTAAGACGGCGCCATTCGACCACATCCCTCTCTCGAGTCTATCCACCAGAAGCTCTAACGTGGCGGCCTGGTCATCCCCTCCAAAGTCTCAGATACTGTCAATGTTTCGGGAGAGGACCACCTTTAAAGCAGAGAACAAGGTAGTCGAGCCCTTCAAGACCAAAGCAATGGATCGCTTCAAGCTCTTATAAAAGCTGTCGACTAACTCAGCCACGAATTCATTCTTGGCGTCAATTACTCCCGACAAACGAGCAGCCCCTGAAGACAGAGTTTCCACTGGCTTCACCGGTGTAACTATGGAGGAAATAATAGAAACACTGGCTGCAGCAACATGAGGGTCGTCGGTGATCTCGGAGGAGTCCTCATTGAAACCAGTACACTAGCCACAACCGAGATAGGACTAGTGACTATTTCCGGGAGATCTGGCTCAACCACCAATGTTGGAGAAGTAGGACTGATAATCACCTTCAGCTCCGCACCTGGCAAGATAGGCGGCACTGGCGAAACCGATGGCATCTCACTCATCGATATAGTTGGAAGTGAGGTTGGTTCCATGACTACCATCCCCTCAATCCCCTTTCCTCTGGCCGGTTCAGGCTGATAAGAGGGCAGGTCGTGATACAAAGCATCCAACTCAGCAGTATCCACCGCGGTCGAAGTACTTACTTCACCCCTGGTTCCCTCAGGAAGACGGATTGGCTCTCTTGAAGTCGATGCACCCAAAGGCGGAACACCTACAACAAGACTTTGTTTAGGCATAGCATAATAAATAGCAGGAGTCAAAAGGTCAAAACAGTACTAAAAGATGATGTTGCCTCAATCGTCTTGACGGCTGCATCAGTCCCTACAGGCTCCATTGGAAAATCTTTGGCAGAATCAACACGAATGGCCGACCCACCTTCACTTGCCGAACCCTCCGTGGTCCACCAAAAGAGCTAGAAGCTACGAGACTTCCTTTTGAAGTCCCAGCGCCCGAAGGACCTACATCAGCCACATCATCTCCAGACTCTTCCGAGATGGAGAAATAGCCAGCTTCATCGCCTTCTCTATAAGTGAACAGGGGATCATAATGCTCCCCCTGTTCTCCGACAGCCTCAGGTCTCGGGCTTCCACCACCTCAGTTCCTGAATCATAAAGTAAACAATGAGCTATATGGAACACATAAGAAGTATATTATAAGAATGGAGCTGAACTCACCCGGGTTCGGAGCAACTTTACCAATAGTCAGCCTACGAGCCACAACTTAATGACTAATGGGGCAGGAGGAGGAGGCGCTGTAGATAATTCGCCCTCTGCAACAACCGTAAGAGCTGTAACGCCCCGATCCCACGGATACGGGGACGTCACTGCAACGCATATACGTAGGTCAGAAGGTGCCCCCACGTATATACGCTAAGCAATAAGTACAACAAGTATCAGAGTACAACACAAAGCGTGGTATATTCATATGCCAACTTACAAGATACAAATACAAGGTTATACAAGTTATGATAAGCAACATCACTTTACAAGTGTCTTTTATCACAACCCAAGTCCAAAAGGAACGATATACAACCAGAAACACAAAATGCTCACGTAATGGATGGAGATCCCGTGAACCAAAAGGAGAGTCGGGCACGATGGGACTAGAGCTGGCCAGCCTGCTCGCAAAGATAAGCCCGGTCCTCTGTGGAAGGCTCCACTTCGTTCCAAGCCTCGGAATCTGAATATGCAAATCCAAGGGGTCAAGACATATAACAACAAATAAAAGATAGCCAAGTGACTAAGGATCATGATTAAAGATAATGGAGTAGTAATAAATAGCAACGAATAACAAGTGATGTAAACTCAATAAGATAAGGTCATATGCAATAAATCTACAATTAACGTCTTATTATTATTACTTGTCTTACTGTGATATCTAGCTATGTGACCCAGCGTCCCAGAGCACATAGATCCATATCCTAGTAAAGCAAGGTTGTTATTGGAAACAGCGGTTGTATCGACGAACTATGTTTACAGTGGGTCCCGTGCATGCCCGGGACCACGGTCCAGGGTGTTCCGTTGCTTGAAGACGGAACCAGCCGCAAGGCCTAACAGGAGGGTCTTATGTATGCCCTTGTCATGACAGTAAACAGGAAAGGGAGCAAGCACTCCCCTCGGTCCCCTGGAGTACAACAGGTTAGACCGGAACATAATTGTACAATATACCTAAAACCACTGTAAACACGAACACATATCGATATCCGCATATTTCCCCCTGACCCCAATGTAAGTTGGTCTATTTTATATAATAAGTCGGGTATATCATGCTTGGTGTTTCAGTGATAGCATGAAGGGGTGGTGATACTTCACATTTAACAAGTTATGGAATAGCAATATGTAACATGAGTCATGAAGCATAATAAAGCAAGATTCATCAGGTAACAAGTCATGCAGTACAGGTATGAAGTATAAACAAAGCTAAAACAGTATACAAATATCAGGGAAAGGTCAGAAATTAAAAAGGAAAGGAGTCAGAAAACTGGCCCAGAATTAGGCTGTCGGTCGACCTCCGGTCGACTGCCGGTCGACTGGGGATATAACTGGCGGTCGGCTCCCGGTCGACTGCCGGTCGACCGTGCAGATGCCGTGAGCTCCAGGTTTTGGCCGGTCGACTACCGGTCGACTGGTCCATGCTAATTCCCTAAGCCGGTCGAGTGGTCGGTCGACTGCCGGTCGACCGCCAGCTCAAAACTGTGCACGCTGTGCACATCGGTAGAGTGATCGGTCGACTGCCGGTCGACCGATCCCCTGGAATCTGCTACTGTTAAGGCAGAAAAATCAGATTTTTAAGGATTGGTTCTAACAGCCTAAAGATAGGATTTTTATGTTATTAGGGGACCTGATCTATCAACACAAGTACATCACAACAGGGACTAGCCTTAGTGAGTAGATATACGCACATGGGGAGGTTGGATTTGAGCTTTGATGACCTAAAAATTGGATTTTTATGGAACCATTTTACAAGAATTACTATCACAAGTAAATAGAGGGAAATCTAGGTCTTGGTGAGTAAAGATACTCACTTGGGAAGGTTCAATTAGGAGCTTGATCCATGGAGGAAGAGGGTGGCTACAATCCACAATCTTGAGTTGAAGGAGTTGCTCTAGGTGTTGCCTTGGGGAGTGATGGTTGAAATTGAAGTCCTTGATGAAGCCTTGGTTGAAGTCCTTGAGATCTTGAGGTGGAGGTGAAGGGATTGGGGTGATCTAGGAGCTAGGGTTCTTGCTTGAAGAAGAAGAGGATTATGGAGAGCTTCTCTCTTGATGAAGTGAAAGAGAAGGAAAAGGGGAAATTTGCAAATGAAAGGGATTTATAGGTTGGGATTATTTCAAAGAGGGTGGAATTAAGGTGAAAGGGAAGGGTTTTCTTGCAAAAGAAGGGGGGTGAGGTGTCCCTCACTTGGCCACTTGGCCAGCCATGGGAAGGAGAGAGAGTGAGTGGGGTTAGGTGAAGGGTGAGTGGGAATTGAGGTGGCACATGAGGTGGAAAATGGAATTTGCAATAATTGAAAAAATGCCCGAAATTCAAGTATCTCGGAATGATCTGAAAATTTTACCAAAATCAAGAATAATATTTGAAGACTCATGGTGAAATTCGTTTGAAGAAATACTGTATAGTTTTAAAATTAAAAATCCCGGAATCAGTTATTTACCGACTCCGAAAGAATTTTCATAAATTCATAAAATTCTCAGAAAAAGTGTATAAGTAGGAATATGATTCTAAGCAATAAAGTCTAAAGGACTTTCTAAAATTCCTAACTGTTTGGAAGATAAAAATTCGGAAATCGGTCAGCGGCACTGGCCGACACCGGTTTCGGAGAAATTCATTTTAATTCCAGAAAATTCCAGAAAATCACATAAAATCTAAAATATTGGAAAATGATATTTGAAATTAAAATCGGTCAAATACGGAAGGTAAATCGAAAAATACGATCGAAGGACTGAATACGTATCTAAGTACGTATTCCGGGAGAGGGTATTACAATCCACCCACCTTACAAAAATTTCGTCCTCGAAATTTCATAAGGTGAAAGATAACAGGAAAAGCAACAGATAGATACGGATACAAGGAAAGATAACGGTAGAGAAGAGTAGAAGGAAAGAGTCTTACCCAATCAAGATGTGAAAAGTTGAGGATAATGCTCCCGGATAACGTCCTCACGCTCCCAAGTGGCCTCTCCTGGCGCATGCCTGTTCCAAGACACCAACACTAATGGAATAGCTTTGTTCTTCAGTGTCTTGACACTCCTATCCAGAATGGCCATCGGCTGCTCTTGGTATGATAAATCCGGTTGTAGTTCCAGCTCGGAATGATCCAGAATATGGCTGTCATCCCTGACATACTTCCTCAACTGAGACACGTGGAAGACATTATGCACCCCGTCCAAAGATGGCGGCAACGCCAATCTATAAGACACATCTCCCACACGATCCAGGATCTCGAATGGGCCGATATACCTCGGACTTAGCTTCCCACGTGTACCGAACCGGATTATACCCTTGGTAGGTGATATCTTCAAGAACACATGATCTCCGGTCTGGAATTCCAATGGCCTCCTTAGAGTGTCTGCCCAACTCTTCTGTCTGCTCTGAGCAGCCCTGAGATGATCTCTGATAACCCTGACTTTCTCTGTCGTCTGCATCAGGATCTCTGGTCCCAAAAGACTCCTCTCACCGACTTCATCCCAACAAATCGGTGATCTGCACTTCCTTCCATACAATGCCTCAAAGGGTGCCATCTTAATACTTGCCTGATAGCTGTTGTTATATGAAAACTCAGCCAAGTGAAGATGGTCTTCCCATGATCCTCCGAAGTCAATCATGCAAGCCCTCAACATATCTTCAAGGATCTGGATAGTCCTCTCAGATTGCCCGTCTGTCTGAGGATGGTAAGAAGTACTGAATTTCAGACGAGTTCCCAGACTCTCTTGGAGACTCTCCCAGAAATGAGATCTGAATCTGGTGTCTCTATCTGATACAATACTAACTGAACTCCATGCAGACGAACTATCTCCTTCATATACTTGTCTGCCAGAACCTCTGTCGACTGGTCTACCCTGAATGGTATGAAGTGAGCTGACTTGGTGAGGCGATCAACTATCACCCACACAGCATTATTACCCTTGGGACTCCGAGGCAATGCCGTCACAAAATCCATGGTGATGTGCTCCCACTTCCATTCGGGTATCGGTAAAGGTTGAAGAAGTCCAGCTGATCTCTGATGCTCGATCTTTATCTGCTGGCAAACCAAGCACTTGGCAACAAACTGGGCTATCTCTCTCTTCATAGCATTCCACCAAAAGTGCTTCTTCAGGTCCTGATACATCTTGTTTCCCCCAGGGTGTATAGAATAGGCTGAACGGTGTGCTTTCTCCAAAGTCTTCTGTCTGACTTCTCCTTGGGGAACACAGAGTCTACCTCCAAAATACAATGCACCATCTGGATGAATACAGATATCAGTCCTCAATCCAGCCTCTACTTGAGCTCTGAATGTCTGTAATCTGGGGTCCTCCTTCTGAGCTTCCTTGATCTCCTCTATCAATGATGACTGGATCTGCAATGCCATGAATTGCCCTGCCTTATCACCTCCTTGCACCAACATCAAATCCAATTTGATGAATTCCTGAATCAACTCCCCTGCTGAGTAAGGTGGACTAGCACTCTGTTCTCTGGCATTCTACTCAGTGCATCTGGAACGGTATTGACTTTGCCTGGATGATACTGCAAGTCAATATCATAGTCCGCCATAAGCTCCAACCACCTCCTCTGCCTCATATTCAACTCCTTCTGTGAGAAAATATACTTGAGGCTCTTGTGATCTGTGTATATCAACACTTTGTCTCCCAGAAGGTAGTGTCTCCAGATCTTCAAAGCAAATATCACAGCTGCCAACTCCAAGTCATGAGTTGGGTAATTCCTCTCATGAGGCTTCAATTGCCTAGATGCATATGCTATAACATGATCATGTTGCATAAGCACACACCCCAGGCCTTTACCTGATGCATCACAGAAAATGACCATCCCTCCTCTTCCTGAAGGAGTCCTCAAGATTGGAGCTGAAATAAGCCTCTGCTTCAACTGCTCAAATGCTGCATCACATTCTTCTGTCCATATGTATCTCTCCCCTTTTCTGGTGAGCCTGGTCAACGGAGCTGCAAGTCTAGAGAAATCCTGGACAAAGCGCCTGTAATATCCGGCTAGTCCAAGAAAGCTCTTTATCTCAGTCACCGTCTTCGGAACTGGCCAATTCTTCACTGCCTGGACTTTACTAGGATCAACTGAAATTCCTTCTGCTGAAATCATGTGTCCAAGGAAAGCTATGCTGTCCAACCAGAATTCACACTTGCTCCTCTTGGCATGAAGCTGCTCCTGCTGAAGAGTCTGCAACACAATACTCAAGTGCTCTGCATGCTCCTTATAATTCTTTGAATAGATCAGAATGTCATCTATAAATACAACTACAAACTGATCCAGGTAAGGAGAGAACACTCGGTTCATCAAGCCCATGAAAACTGCAGGGGCATTTGTGACTCCGAAAGGCATAACTAGAAACTCATAGTGGCCATATCGGGTCCTGAATGCCGTCTTCGGAACATCCTCCTTCTTCACCCTCAGCTGATGGTAACCCGACTGCAAATCTAACTTAGAAAATACACGGGCTCCATGAAGCTGATCAAACAAATCATCAATCCTGGGCAAGGGATACTTGTTCTTGATAGTGACTTTGTTCAATTCTCTATAATCAATACAAAGTCTCTTACCACCATCCTTCTTATTCGCCAATAGCACTGGAGCGCCCCATGGTGAAGTGCTTGGTCGAATCAGTCCCTTGTCTGAATATTCCTGCAGTTGCTTCTTCAAGATCTCCAACTCCGTCGGTGCCATCCTGTACGGAGCCTTAGATATAGGAGCTGTCCCTGGAACTGTATCAATGGAGAACTCCACTATCTTCTCCGGTGGAAGTCCTGAAATCTCAGCAAAGACTTCTGGAAATTCATCCCACACTGGCACTCCCTTCTGAACCTCCGAAGTGGTCATCTGAATCTTCTTCTTAGCAGGCTTCACCTCTCCACTAAACTGGAACTCCGGCTGAAGTGGGATTCTGAAATAGATCTTCCTTTCTCTACAGCCAATCACTGCATAGTACTGACTGAGCCAGGTCATGCCTAAGATTACGTCGTACCCCTTGGTGTCTAGTACGAGCATATCTATGGCCAAGATCTTCTCACAAAGTTCCACTGGACAGTCAGCACAAACTCTAGAAGATATAACTACCCCATTCCCTGTACTTATCTCCCATTTGCGGTCTAAAGCCTTAACAGGTATAGAATGTAAAGCCACAAAATGATCGGAGATATAACAGTGGGATGCACCTGAATCGAAGAGAGCGAGAACAGGTATTGAATGAACTCTGATGTTACCTGTAATCACCTCCTCTGAAGCCTCAGCCTCCTCTGCTGTCAGGTTGTAGGCCTGACCTCTACCACGCCCTGCTGCCGTCCTGGCTCCTCTCTGCACTGGGCGAACAACATGCGGTGGAGGAAGGGGAAGAGCTCTCCTCATCACTGGTCCCTGGTTCCTCTGCCCCACTGGCCCTGGTAGTACCCTCTGTCCATTCTGCTCTTGAGGTGCCGGCAAGGTTTGGTTAGCAAACCCCATTCTCCTGTGTGGACAGGTCTCTACGGCATGGTCTCGTGCTCACACACCAAACACAATCCGCTTGCCCTCCGGCAATTCTGCTGAGAGTGTCCTGGTTTCTGGCAAAAGTTACAGATAAGACCTGGTCGAGCCATCTGGTAAGGAACTGCTCTGAATGGTTGCCTGGCCTGAACCTTCGCTGCTCTGTATGGTCCTCCTCTACCCATCGGTACAAACAGCCTCTTCATGGCCTGGTTCTTCATCTGATCCTCCTGCTTCTTCTCTAACCCACGCTCCACCTCTCGAGCGATGGTGAGAACCTCTGAATAGGTCTTCAGCCGCTGGGGCATCAAGAGGACCTGTAAGTCCACCTGCAGACCTTGCTGGAACCGGCTTGCCCTCTTCTCCTCATCCGTCACCATGTACGGGGCAAAGCGGCTCAGTCTGAGAAACTACGCGGCATACTCATCCACGAACTTGTTCCCTTGCTGTAGTCTGATGAACTGCTCCTCCATGTCCTTCTGAGCAGTAGCAGGGAAGAATCGACTGTAGAAGCTCTTGGAGAAAGTATCCCAGGAGACAGGCTTCTCCAATCTGGCCTCTTCGGCCAACCACCAAGTCCGGGCTATGTCCTTCAGCTGAATCTTGGCAACCTCCACTTGGTTCTCCTTAGGCACTCGGGCGGCGTTCAGCAAATCAGTGGTGTCCGTCAACCATTGTTCAGCATCCAATGGTTTCTCGACTCCCGTGAAGATGGCCGGTTGCAACCGCCGGAAGTCTGACACGTTCCCAGGTCTTTGCTCCTTCGGGGCTGCTAACTCCTGCCTGAGGAGCTCAGTCTGCTGCTGCTGGTTCTCCATCATGGTCTGAATGACCTTCAGGATATCAGCACTCTCCCCTCCTACGGGTCCATTCGGTACTTGCCCGATGTTGTTACGACCCGATCGCCTCTCCATACCGAAAGGGATAAGATCTGGAATTGGAAACAAATGAAAGGAGTTTAGGACACGAGGAAATGAATCAAGGACGGAGTCAAGGAGGACTAGATAACTTTGTACATTGTAGTTGGCATTAGCAAATTACTAGAATTTGCCACTTGATTGTACTTTTAGGTTTGAGAGCCTAGGCTCTGATACCAACCTGTAACGCCCCGATCCCACGGATACGGGGACGTCACTGCAACGCATATACGTAGGTCAGAAGGTGCCCCCACGTATATACGCTAAGCAATAAGTACAACAAGTATCAGAGTACAACACAAAGCGTGGTATAATCATATGCCAACTTACAAGATACAAATACAAGGTTATACAAGTTATGATAAGCAACATCACTTTACAAGTATCTTTTATCACAACCCAAGTCCAAAAGGAACGATATACAACCAGAAACACAAAATGCTCACGTAATGGATGGAGATCCCGTGAACCAAAGGAAGAGTCGGGCACGATGGGACTAGAGCTGGCCAGCCTGCTCGCAAAGATAAGCCCGGTCCTCTGTGGAAGGCTCCACTTCGTTCCAAGCCTCGGAATCTGAATATGCAAATCCAAGGGGTCAAGACATATAACAACAAATAAAAGATAGCCAAGTGACTAAGGATCATGATTAAAGATAATGGAGTAGTAATAAATAGCAACGAATAACAAGTGATGTAAACTCAATAAGATAAGGTCATATGCAATAAATCTACAATTAACGTCTTATTATTATTACTTGTCTTACTGTGATATCTAGCTATGTGACCCAGCGTCCCAGAGCACATAGATCCATATCCTAGTAAAGCAAGGTTGTTATTGGAAACAGCGGTTGTATCGACGAACTATGTTTACAGTGGGTCCCGTGCATGCCCGGGACCACGGTCCAGGGTGTTCCGTTGCTTGAAGACGGAACCAGCCGCAAGGCCTAACAGGAGGGTCTTATGTATGCCCTTGTCATGACAGTAAACAGGAAAGGGAGCAAGCACTCCCCTCGGTCCCCTGGAGTACCACAGGTTAGACCGGAACATAATTGTACAATATACCTAAAACCACTGTAAACACGAACACATATCGATATCCGCATATTTCCCCCTGACCCCAATGTAAGTTGGTCTATTTTATATAATAAGTCGGGTATATCATGCTTGGTGTTTCAGTGATAGCATGAAGGGGTGGTGATACTTCACATTTAACAAGTTATGGAATAGCAATATGTAACATGAGTCATGAAGCATAATAAAGCAAGATTCATCAGGTAACAAGTCATGCAGTACAGGTATGAAGTATAAACAAAGCTAAAACAGTATACAAATATCAGGGAAAGGTCAGAAATTAAAAAGGAAAGGAGTCAGAAAACTGGCCCAGAATTAGGCTGTCGGTCGACCTCCGGTCGACTGCCGGTCGACTGGGGATATAACTGGCGGTCGGCTCCCGGTCGACTGCCGGTCGACCGTGCAGATGCCGTGAGCTCCAGGTTTTGGCCGGTCGACTACCGGTCGACTGGTCCATGCTAATTCCCTAAGCCGGTCGAGTGGTCGGTCGACTGCCGGTCGACCGCCAGCTCAAAACTGTGCACGCTGTGCACATCGGTAGAGTGATCGGTCGACTGCCGGTCGACCGATCCCCTGGAATCTGCTACTGTTAAGGCAGAAAAATCAGATTTTTAAGGGATTGGTTCTAACAGCCTAAAGATAGGATTTTTATGTTATTAGGGGACCTGATCTATCAACACAAGTACATCACAACAGGGACTAGCCTTAGTGAGTAGATATACGCACATGGGGAGGTTGGATTTGAGCTTTGATGACCTAAAAATTGGATTTTTATGGAACCATTTTACAAGAATTACTATCACAAGTAAATAGAGGGAAATCTAGGTCTTGGTGAGTAAAGATACTCACTTGGGAAGGTTCAATTAGGAGCTTGATCCAATGGAGGAAGAGGGTGGCTACAATCCACAATCTTGAGTTGAAGGAGTTGCTCTAGGTGTTGCCTTGGGGAGTGATGGTTGAAATTGAAGTCCTTGATGAAGCCTTGGTTGAAGTCCTTGAGATCTTGAGGTGGAGGTGAAGGGATTGGGGTGATCTAGGAGCTAGGGTTCTTGCTTGAAGAAGAAGAGGATTATGGAGAGCTTCTCTCTTGATGAAGTGAAAGAGAAGGAAAAGGGGAAATTTGCAAATGAAAGGGATTTATAGGTTGGGATTATTTCAAAGAGGGTGGAATTAAGGTGAAAGGGAAGGGTTTTCTTGCAAAAGAAGGGGGGTGAGGTGTCCCTCACTTGGCCACTTGGCTAGCCATGGGAAGGAGAGAGAGTGAGTGGGGTTAGGTGAAGGGTGAGTGGGAATTGAGGTGGCACATGAGGTGGAAAATGGAATTTGCAATAATTGAAAAAATGCCCGAAATTCAAGTATCTCGAAATGATCTGAAAAGTTTACCAAAATCAAGAATAATATTTGAAGACTCATGGTGAAATTCGTTTGAAGAAATACTGTATAGTTTTAAAATTAAAAATCCCGGAATCAGTTATTTACCGACTCCGAAAGAATTTTCATAAATTCATAAAATTCTCAGAAAAAGTGTATAAGTAAGGAATATGATTCTAAGCAATAAAGTCTAAAGGACTTTCTAAAAATTCCTAACTGTTTGGAAGATAAAAATTCAGAAATCGGTCAGCGGCACTGGCCGACACCGGTTTCGGAGAAATTCATTTTAATTCCAGAAAATTCCAGAAAATCACATAAAATCTAAAATATTGGAAAATGATATTTGAAATTAAAATCGGTCAAATACGGAAGGTAAATCGAAAAATACGATCGAAGGACTGAATACGTATCTAAGTACGTATTCCGGGAGAGGGGTATTACAAGAGCATAGCGACGAGGCTTCTTCACTACCCTCTTCCTACGAGATCCACCTTCCCGCTTTCGCTTGAAGTGGACGTCAGCATCTTCTTCCTCCGCTTCTTCCACATCAATATATTCCATGGGGGCCGTGCCTACCCCACCAGAAGCAGCTGTTGGAGCTTCAGAACCCGTATCCGCTTCAAAGCGAGGACTTCCTACATCCGAGGCTTCGCTATCATCAACAGCAATGAATTCCCCGAGCCCTGGAACGCGGACCCTTTTACCCTCGCTCTTCTCAGTGACCTTTCGCTTCAGCTGCTGAGAGATTAACTTCACACTAAAGGAATTAATAGAAAGTCCAGTGGGTGTGGAGTTCGAAGTTCTATACCACTGGCAGAATCCCAGGTTCGTCAGAAGGTTCAGAGTCCTTAGCGGCATGCACAGTCGTGCCTCAGTACAACCAGTAATGAAGAACCGCCAAGCACGAGCTCCATCGATGAGACTCACCATGAAAGCCAGACTGCTGTTTGGATTTCCTACATACAGTTGGTCATACCAAACTGGCGGGCAAACCGACTCGGAACATAGGGCTCCAGGTAACAGGTGTCCCCACTTCTATACAACAAGTGTGATGGGCGGATGCTAACCAGCCACTCGAAGATTCCCCGACTCAATGACATCTGCCCTTCTCCCACATCCTTGAATTCTTCACCATAGCTCGCATCGCGAATGTAGGGGAAGCATCGAAAAACGCTATAGACGTCATGACGGCACAACAGCTTACGGACTGCAGCCACATAAGTCTTTGACCATGAACACCCCTCGAATCGACGGAGAAGCGCCATTTGAACACCTTCTGGGGGCTCCTCTCTAGCTTGGATGATGGAAGGACAGTGAAGGGCGAACCATGCCATCAAATAAGTATATGGCAGACCTATTCTGGGGTTTGGTCCGTCGCGAGGCAAGATAGTCCCCTTTCCCCGCTTCGTTGTTGGTGGCCTACAAAAAGCCTCCGTCAATGCACGTAGGCCTCTTTGAATACAGCACACCATGGCTGGAAGAAGTCCAAGAGAACGACCATGGACTAGACGAACGGCAGGCAATAAGACAGTCGGATGAATGACATTGCCAGACGAAGACGGCACCACATATCTCTTCAACCAGACCGTCAAAAACCAGCCAGAAGTGCCTTCCGGGACGTCGGTCGACGAGCCTGGTGGTGGAAACTCCGAAGAATATCGCTTTTCTCATAGGGTCCGTCATCTTCTTCCAGAATCAAATCCCTTTGAGAGTGCTCTTGCATCCGGCGAAAGATGTCTTCATCTGCAACTCCACAATGAGCCGCTTCAGGAGTATCTTCCAAGTCGGGGAACAAATAATTTCCCCAGCTCTTCAAACTGCATGAAGCTCCCTTACTGTTTCCATGCATGCTGGAGCAAATTTACAGGTGACACATCAATTCCCGGTAGGTCTCAAGCAAAGCGGGCTCCTGCTTCTCCAGAAGTGCCAATTCCGCCTCGCACGGGAAATATTCTTCATATGGGAGAGACCCCAAAGACAGAGCAGAGACTTCCCACATCTTGTGCAGAGCCATATCCAATTCGCCAACAGGGGTGAAGAAGGTCCCTGTAGCCGGGCAGTATAACTCAAAGATGGCGTAGAAGTTCGCTACGCTCATCTGAATGCCATAACAGGTCTCCCTGACGGCCTCATAAAGTCCCAGCTGAAATCACCTTGAGGGGGGTGAATAGGTGATAATGCTAATCTAATGAACTTAATGCAGAATTTAAAAACTAATTGCAATTAATAAGAGATGCACACTCAAACAAGCCAAGCAAATAATATGAATGAACAATATGAATTGATGCAAGGCACAATATAGAGAGAGAGAGAGAGAGCCAAGGGATCAAGCGCAAACAACAAGATATGTTTCGAGGTTCGAGTACCCAGCTCTACATCCCCGCCTTCACACAGAAGGATTTCAAGTCCACTAGCTTGTCCACAAAGGACTCCCACAAAGGGAACCTCCACCGAGGATTTGGGGCAATACAATCACAAGGAGTACCCAACTCCTCTCCTTATAAACACAACCTCCTCCTTGAGGCACAACTCCAAGCCAACAAACAATCACCTCACAACCTTGAGGGATAACCACAAAGCAACACAAGGATCACCTCACAACATGAGGGATACAACCCAAATGCACAACCACCTCAACACAATGAGGGAAAGGCACAAAGCCTAGCAAATGAAGGGTTTATAACTTGGTGGTCTAAACAACAACCACAAACAATTTCTTTTCCCACACAAAGATCCTATAGAATAAGATAGTAGATGTAGCTCAAGTGTGGAGAAATCAAAGTGTTTAAAACAAAGAAAAATCACTTGGGAATCACCACAAAGATATTGAATGATAGAACCAAACCAAATTCCCAAAAGACTATTTTTCTTTGAAATATCAAAAACACTTTCAAACAATAAGATTGATCTTTTTAGCACAAAGAAACTCTTTTTAAAACTTGTTTAAATACCAGAGAAAGCTCAGAAATTTCGTCCAAAAAATTCTTCGAGAAAACCTCTTTCCAATGGGGTATTTATAGGCCATTTGGAAAACTAGCCGTTGGCAGCAGATCCTGCCAAAAATGAACTACCGGTCGACCGCTCGGTCGACCGGCCAACGGTCACATTTTGACCGCTGGCAGCAACCGACGACCGGGCGGTCGACCGTCCTAGATACAGAGAGCAATGCTCTCTGTCCAGTCGACCGCTCGGTCGGCCGGGGGCAACCCGAGAGCAAACTGTTCTCAGTCGATCGACCGTGCGGTCGACCGGCTCATGGGGCAGCCAGCGTGCACGTATCCGTGCACGTCGGTTGACGCTACTGTCGACCGGCTACATGGTACGGTCGACTGTCCGGTCGACTGACCTAGCCTGGCAGCTACAGTTCTGGGCCAGAAAAACAAGGTATTTATTATCCAATAAATTCCCATAAAATCTCTAGAATTACACAAAATGGTTTTATCATTTTATATTGAAATATGAACTTGTGTTAATAATTTCAACACAAATTTCAAACATTTTGAAACATTTTTGTGTTATAGAAATTTTGCCAAAAACCAAAACTTGTATTTTCTAAAACTTGGATTTTTGAATAGAAAATACATTTTGTCCAAAACTCATCCAAATACAAAAACATGATATTAAACAACATTTAGGCATGATGCATATGGGTAGAAAACCAATATGCATGAAATTATATATATCCATGTTTTTGTCATTAATTCCAAAAATATGTTTTGTTAAAATACAAAACCTAAAACACATGAATAGGTATATCAAACTAAGTTTGTCTAGGTAGTTGAAGCATGCATGTATATAGAACAAATCTGATATACATTAAACCATGTAAACTTGTTTTGATCAATCTATTCATGAAAACCAAGATCGGTTAAACCTATCAAACCGAAAACCAAAACATGAAACGTGAGTGTTGTGAACTTGAGCATATCATACTATTCTAATCTTTTACAATTTGGATCTAAACACAAAACTAAACTAGGTACCGATGACTTCTTGTAGAGCGCAATCTCCAAGCCGACTCGATCCAAAACTCTTTGATCCACCGAGCAAGTGCTATATATGATCTTTGACGCTCGGGCTCTAGAATCAACATGTGAAAGCTTCCAAATCATCTTGTTGAAGCTAATCACCAACTAATAACTTGATTAATGATCTGAAACTAAATAACACAAGATTATTAGTACACATAACTACATGAGTTAATCATCATCAAAACTAGAGTGGAAGGCCTTTGGGCCAACAATCTCCCCCTTTTTGATGATGACAAAACTCATGGAGTTATATATGCATGGATTAAAGTTAAGCTTCAAAGAAGCTCCCCCTTAACTCATGCATAAACATAAAAAATAAATATATGCAATGAATGCATAGTCATGCATAAAACAATAAAATAAAACTTGTTCTTATATCAATTGAAATCGCTCTGATGCCAATTGAAATTGTCAAAACAAAACATGCTCTAGATACCAATTAAAACATCTAGATACTACTTAAAACATGTTCTAGATACCAATTAAACTTAATATATGCAAAACATAATATGCATATATGAACTCAAATATTTCTCCCCCTTGTTGTCAATCATCAATAAAGGGGTAAAAACTAAAACAATTCAAGAAAATCTTCTTCCCCTTTTTGTCTAAAACAAAAATATCAATAAGGGGTTAAATCACACATGATACTAATTGAAATGAGCATAAAACAATTCAAGAAATGTCTATATCAAAATGATACCAATTGAAATAAAGGTAAACGATGCATTGAAACAAATCATATAAAACATTTTTATATGAAAATATATACCAATTGAAAACAACAATCTTGATACCAATTGATAAGTAAATAAACAACATACCAATTTTAAGTAAACAATCTTGATACCAATTAAAATTAAACATAACAAATTTTGTATTTCTAAACAAAAATTTTGATATCAATTATAAATATTTTTCATTTTGAACATATGATACCAAATTGAAATTTTCAATCATAAAGTATGGGAGTGAAAATCAAATACCAATTGAAAGATGAAATACAAGTTTTCTCCCTCTTTATGAATTACTAAATAGAAACATGCAAAGCTTGTATATGGATACCAATTGAAAACTAGTCAATTGAAACAAGATAGTCATTATAAACAAGCTTTATCATGATCAAAATTTGTGCTCTAAGATATATGAATATAATAAGCACAAATAAAACATATATATGTATGAAGAAATTAGATACCAATTGAAATTGATACTCTTTGAAGTGCAAGCATACATATAAAAAAAATATATGAGTATACAGAGAATGTCAATATTGATACCAACTGAAAGAATCCAATGATACCAATTGAAACAACAATAATGATCAAATGTATATCTTATATAACCTATCCTCCCAATCATGTTCAAGTTTAAAATGATTTTCAATATAAAGCATACATGAGCATGATCTCCCATCCAACCGCCCCTTTAAGGTAGGGGTTTTCAAAAATAGGTTTGAAAATAGAGTACGTTTGAAAATCTTTACCATAAGAAGAATACGAACTAGTTAAATGGGAAATCTTGTTAACTAGTACGAAATCCTTCAAGTAAGGAACAAAAACAAAATTGTTTTTCATGAAACACATGTAATTCACATGATCACTAAACACTCAAAATCCATAAGGCCCATATTATATTCATGAAAACAAAATCATGAGAAACCTAATAAAGTGAGTGAACAAGTGTTATGTGACACATATCAACATGAAAATATTCAATTAAGCTCAATTAAGATATTCCTTAAAACATGAAACATGAAAATCTAAAATTTTCAATAAAACTAATTTATACTTCAAGGCATATGTATGTTTTGACAACACAAAAAGTATACATACATATCCCTAAACACAATTTGAGTCCATAATAAAGATTTGCATGAAAAGCAAATGACTCAAGGGGTATACATGTATATCTTAAGGTTTGGCAAGACAAACATATACATGAAGTGAAAACACATGATCATAAAAACATGTCCAAAATGGGAATACAAGTTTAAAATGTATGAGTCATCAAAACTAGACTATACTAGCACATCTAATGGGAACAAATAAGTGTTAAATCACAAACATATAATGATCTATTTGTGGCCCACTATATGTACAAGTATATATCCTAGTTTTAATGAAAACTAACATCTAAACAAGTAATCAAATCATGAAGCATAAAACGGGATATAAATCAACATGAAAATCATAAACATGATCATTATGTAAATCCACATGCTATTAGAGTTATGATGTGCATAATAGCTAAACAAATGGTGAGAACACAACATATGGGTCCATATAAACATGGGTGATCTCTAAAGCTATACATGCATGTCAATGATCTAAGAATCATGGCATTTAACATAACAAACTATAAACATCAAAAACACGAGGCATAAAAACAAAAATCATAAACACATGTAAGATCATTATGTACATGCACATGCATTAGATCTAGGACATACATATTAGTTTAAAAACAAAGTGAGAACACAAAGATAGGTCCATGGGTGTCTCAAATAACTAAACATGTATATCACTAATCTAAATTACATGGCATAATCATAATGAACAATGAAACATGATATGCTATAAACCAATGATGTGAAAAGCATGCAAATATAAATGGGAGTTAGAGATTGATACCAAAATCGATAAAGGCACCTCTCTAGTTCTCCAAACCAATGGTGGTCCTCTCCACCAAACTCCCTTGAAAGTGATGCATCCAAATTGTTTTCTTTAAGCACGGAACGCATCCACTCCCCTAGAGGTTTAACGGCTTGTTGCACATGCTCAGTGCAATCGCTTGACCTACGAAAGTGGTCTAATAATTTTTTGTTTAATTATTTTGCTCGAGGATGAGCAAAAGATAGGTATGGGGTGTGATCGGTCGCTAATATTGCACATTCATTATCATATTCTCATACTTATTATAGAATAAACTCTGCTTTTTCCTAATTATTGTTTAATTTATTTGCAGGCCCATTACTAAAGGAGAGGGAAGAGAAACGAGCCCAAAAGCCCATCAAATTCTAATTTAAATCAGAATTAATTCGAAGTCAGTAAATCAGGGCAGATCAGGTCAGTTCAGATCGGTTGAAAATCAGTTAAAAACATATCTCTTCAAATCAATCGGTTAAGCCCAAGATCAAACGTCATTTCATCAAATCCAGGAGCTGAAACGAGAAATCTAGCTAAAGATAAAGTCAGATCGCGGAACCAGGAGGCACCACACCCCGGGTGTGGCCACCTGGCCACATCGAGGCCGTGAAAACGCGGCCAAAGCCGCGTTTCTGCGGCTTTGTTACAACTATTGAGGGAGCGTTTGCTCCCCCTATCTTTCTATACCCCTCCCCGTTGGGTTTTGTCTATAAATACTGGGATTTTTAGAGCGTAAGGAGAACGACCAAGCAAAGATAGATTTTAGGCCAGTTTTTCATTCTTTTTAGTGTAGGTTTTTATTTTCTTTTTATGTAATTTTTATTTCTTTGTAAGTGATTGAGATAAAACCTGGACACAAGAATACAGAATTTCAGAGATACAAAAATAGAAGTGCAAGGTGCTCAATTTTACCGCAATAGCAAGTGGCTATGCGGGTCGTGATCCACAAGGAGGGACTAGCGATGGAAGCTTTTTTAGTAAGTTTTCTTTTAAGATATAAAGGATGGTTAAAATTCTTCTTTTAGTTCTTGTAAAGAAAAGTGGAAAATTTGAGTTAAAGTGAGTTAGGAAGAAGATGGTAGATTAAGAAGATGAAAAAACTAGAAATGATATGTACAAAGAAATGGAAAAGGAGTGATAAAAAAAGTGGTAGATTGTGGTGTTCTAAACTAAAGAATAAAAAGAAAAGAATCTAAAAGTTACTTAACTCCTTTGGCCAAATGCTTACCTTGAATCTTTGCAATGAAGTTATCTTGAAGTGAGGCGATCAACGTATAGCCCATAAGAGTTGATTCTCGTCTCCTCCACATTATATCATCAAGACGTTGCAAGTATGAAGTGATACAGAATGAAACTCAAAATCCATCGTCATGAGCTATCGGTGGCACTCGCAAAGGCAAGGCTCTTTCGATGCTTTAAGACTCACTTGGATAGCAATTGGTACCAAAAGAAGAAAAGTATAGAAGAAGAAGAAGAACAAAAACAAAGTACATACAAAAAGGAAACTACAGATTCGATTTTATAACAATATGAGAAAAGAAAAAAATCCTACACCTGTATCACTCTCAGCACAAGCTTCGTTCTCATTCTCTTATAAACTCTGATCTTCTCTGATTTACATAAATTAAAACTGAAAATTACATGAAAAGAAAAACTGAAAATTACACTAAAAAATGGAAAAGTCAACTAAATCCTATCTCTGCATGGTCCTTCCTCCTTGCCTTTGAGATTGCAGGTATTTATAGAAGAAATGCAGAAGTTAGAGGAGTATGAAGATAGGGAAAGCTGGCTATTTCTGAATTTGAATCCTCCCATTATCTCCAAACTTGATTTGATGTGGATATTCAGTTCTGATCTACAGTTTGTTGGCGTGTTGATTACTGAATATCACTTATCAAATGACAGAATTAGAAATAGTGATCAACATAAGAGTTGTAGCCCTGTAAGTCTTCTTTCTGGATCATCCTGAATCATCAAATTTGAGATTTGGTAGCAAAAGTGATGATTCAAATACTAAATGTATCCAGTCAGAATCTGAGTCAAACTTGCTTCATCTCATCTGTTGATCTTCTCTCTATCCATTTATCTCTCTGTATTTGATATTATCCTCAGTTGATCTTTAGCTAACCAAAATGAATTTATAAAAATCTGAATTTTACTGGTTTCTATTTGGTGTTATCTTTCTGATTTGCTCTGATCTTCAGCTGAACATTTGCCCCAATCCTTGATTTGTTCTAACTAGATCTGGGATCATCCTCAGCTAACCAAATAGATCCAATTAAATCTGATTTTAACTAGTATTTATTTGGTTTAATCCTCTTTCTCTTCATTATTATCTTCTACAAAATAGACATATAAGACAAAGAAATTAGCAGATTTATTACACGATAAATGGAGGAGTGTAATGAAAAGAATGCAAAATATGTGTACGATCACACTCCCACACCTATCTTTTACTCTTCCTCGAACAAAACAATAAAACTAAACCAAAGATTATTAGACCACTTTCGCAGGTCACGCGATTGCATTGAGCTTGTACAACAAGCCGTTAAACCTCTAGGTTACCCCTAGAGGACAAGTTTTGTTTCGTGAGGGCTTTCAGTGGATTGCACCCACAAAATCCGTAAAGAAAGAGAAAAATATTAGTATTTTGAAAACACATTTTGAAAGAAAAATATTTGAAATATTCTTGTAAGTTTTAAGTAATCTATAAGTTATAGGAAAACTGAATTTTTCATTCCTAAGCTTAGTCTCTATTCAAAAATTTGTTATCAATCAAAGTAAGGATTCAAATTGTGCTTCTCATCTGGTCTATTACTTTACCCTAAGTCATATGCACTTTCGTGACCGTGAAGTTTTGATTAAGGATTCTTTAACTCTAACTCTTATGCCTTATTTATTTATATATATAATATTATTTTTAGTGGTATTATTCCTTAGTTCTATTAGGCTTTCTAATCTGCCCATGTAATGAGCCTTTAATCGGTGACTCTCAAACCAAACGATCTTAGGGTACCGGGTGAGAAAACACCCCAAGGACTTAAGAACTCGAGCAAACAAGGCCACAAAAATAAGAATTTTATTATATGAACCGCTTTTAGACGTGAATACTTATGTTTTATTAGGCACAAATACCCAGCTTAATCAGAGGATTTTTTATATATATTTTTCTCAAACTTATCTAATCATCTTTCGCATAAATACCAAGGCTTACTTGGCCAAAGCACCAAGCTAATCAATAATTAGATTTGTTTATCTTTCATCGATATATTTTTTCTCTCTCTCTCTTTTTTTCCATAAGGCATAAGAATCTTTGTTTTTAAACCCTAAGTGTGTAAATGTATAAGGTGTGCATATTTCTTCAAGGTAAAGATCAAGACTAAATTACTTTCACAAACTTTCTTCCTATCCTTAGAATTCAAACAAATAATCTTATTTTGACCAAGTATAAGAAATCCTAATTATGATTCTCCTATTCTTTAAAATTGACTTAATTTCTTACAAAAAATATGTCAAAATATATTTTCAAAATGTTTTTAAAAGTAAAGAAAATGTTAATAATTTTTTTTATTTTCCTTTTTTTATAAAAAGAAAAAAAACCTAAGTTATGTTAGACCCTCCCCCACCGCTATCTCATGCATTGTCCTCAATGTATGAATTAATGCATAGATGCATGAAAAAGAAGAAAGGGAGGAAAATATTAACTTAAGGTGATGGTTCCGATGGTCTTCTTGGTTCACAAAATGCGGCCCAATCGACTTTTCGTGGAGTTCGGAGGAACCCACCAGAAACCTCTCTTATATAACCCACTAAAATGATGTATACAAGAATGATTTTATTAAATATTTTACCCCATCTAATTTTCAAATTTCATAATTAATTTCGGAGTCAATTTTGTCAACCGCCTTGTCCCAAAAATGGAGTGTGAAAAGATGGAATGATTGACTAGGACTTAGAAAGTACGGGAACTAATACCGACTCAGGAAAGTGACTAAAGTCAAGTAAAGGTTTAGGAATCGAGATTGGTTCAGGAAGTGGGTCCAAATCAAGAAGTTGAAACTCAAGTCCACATTCATTTACCCGCAATAGAATGTGACTTAATATTGGTGATTGTGGTTCAAGAATGACAGGAGTGGGAATCAAAACTGACTCTAAAATATTACTCAAGTCGGGTAACAAAACAGGAATCAATATTGATTCGAGAATTTGAACTGGATCACAAATTTGAGAATCTAGGTCACATTTCTCATTGAGTTCAATTTCATAAAAATGAGAACTTGCCAATTTGTCAATGGGACTTTCAAAAGTATGAAATTGGTCAAGTTTAATATGATGATCATCAAAGATGGGCAATTCAATTTCATTATGAATTGGCACAGGATCCAATGTTGACTTGTGAAAAAGATTAAAATCAGGTGAAGACACCGGAGCCATTATTGAATCAGGAAGTAGAATTGAATCACTAAGTTGAGGTTTAGGATCATATTCATTCTCAAATTAAATTTCAGGAAAGGGATAACTTGCCAAACTGTCAATGTCATTTTGAAAATTTGGAGTTTGGGCAAGTTCAAATGATTGTGCTGAAATGGAACCTTGTTTTCCAAAATAACATGACTCTTCGGCTCTAACAGAATGTGATTGAGGCAAAACCTGCACACAAAATAAAGAATTTCATATTTAGAATGAAGATGTGCAAGTGCTCAATTCTTACCGCTATAGCAAGTGGCTATGCGGGTCGTGATCCACAAGGAGGGTTTGCGATAGAAGCGTTCACGGTTCTTTATTGAAATCTTTATGAAGAAAAACGAAAGTTCTTCTTTGTTTTTAAGAAAGAAAAATGAAAAACGAGTTATGTTAAAGTTAGAGAGTAGAATGAAGAAAGTGGAGAGAATTAGAAAGCGACTATGTACAAATGATTATTTACAAAGAAGTGAAAAGGAGTGATGAAGGAAGTGGGTGTTGGTGATCTAAACTAAGAAATAAAAAAGTGAAGAAAGAAGATGAAAGAAGTACTCACCTAGTTTAATTGATGACTTACCTGGAACCCTTGCATGTTCTACCTTGCTTTGGAGGCGTTCAACGCATAGGTCATAAGATCGAGCTCAGTCCCTGTTCGCATTATATCATCAAGCCTTGCAAGAATGAAGTGATACGGATCTTGAGGAGGAGAACGTCTTCATGAAGTATCGTTGGCACTCACAAAGGCTTTTGTATACTTATACTTCTGGATTCACTTGCAAGCTCATCAAAAACAAAAGAGGTAAAGTAGAAGGAGGAAGAAGAAAACAAAAGAAAATACGAACATAAACAAATTACCTTTTATTGCTTGAAACGATGGAAGAAAGGAGGAGGGTACATCGGTGTCACTCTCAACATAAGCCTCTCTCTTACTTACATGAATCTTCATCTAACCTAAGCTTACATACAAATTACATAAAAAGAAAAGAAAAACCTAAACTACAAGAATGAAAACTAGGCTAAATCCTATCTCTGCATGGTCGTCCCATTTTGCTCAGCTGAAACATGTATTTATAGGCAAAACCCTAACAGGTAGGATCCCGGGAATATTGGGGGAGCAAACGCTCCTCCAACAACATTCAAACTGCCGTAGAAACGTGGGTTTGGCCACGTTTCCACGGCCAGGGTGTGGCCAGGTGGCCACACCCTGTTGGTGGGTTTCCCTAGTTTTACCTTCTGACTTTATCTGCAGTTGGATTTTCAGTTTGAGTCCGGGAGTGTGACGAAATTGCCTTTGATTCTTGGCTTTAACCGATCGATTCTGAGAGGATTCTTCTCAACCGGTTTTCAACCTCTTGATTTTGCCCTGATTCAGTGAGCTCGAATTAATTCTGATTTAATTCAGAATTTTGGTGGGCTTTTGGGCTCATTTCTCTTCATCTCCTTAAGGAATGGGCCTGCAAATAAATTAAGCATTTAATTAGGACAATGCAGCTTTTATTCTATAATAAGTAGGGAAATATGGTATTAAATATGCAACATTAGTGACCAATCACACCCCAATACCTATCTTTTGCTCGTCCTCGAGCAAAACAACTAAACTATACTAAGGATTATTAGACCACTTTCGCAGGTCACGCGATTGCACTGAGCATGTGCAACAAGCCATTAAACCTCTAGGTTTTCCCTAGAGGACGAGTTTTATCTCATGAGGGTTTTCAGCGGATTGCACCCACAAAATCCATAAAGAAAGAGAAACAAAGAGTTAGTATTTTCGAAAAGCATTTTGAAAGAGAAAAATATTTGAAATATAATTGTAAGATTTAAGCAATCTATAAGTTATAGGAAAACTGAATTTTTCATTCCTAAACTTAGTCTCTATTCAAAAATTTGTTATCAATCAAAGTAAGGAGTCAAATTGTACTTCTCATCTAGTCTATTACTTTACCCTAAGTCATATGCACCTTGTGATTGTGAAAATTTTGACTAAGGGTTCATTAACTCTTACTCTTATGCTTATTTAATTATTTATATATATATTTTTGTGGTATTATTCCTTAGTTCTATTAGGCTTTCTAATCTGCCCATGTAATGAGCCTTTAATCGATGACTCCCAAACCAAACGGTCTTAGGGCACCAGGTGAGAAAACACCCCAAGGACTTAAGGACTCAAGCAAATAAGGCCACAGAACTAAGGATTTTATTATATGAACCTCTTTTAGGCGTGAATTCTTATGCTTTATTAGGCACAAATACCCAGCTTAATCAGAGGATTTTTATATATATATATTTTTTTCAAACTTATCTAATCATCTTTCGCATAAAATACTAAGGCTTGCTTAGGCCAAAACACCTAGCTAATCAATAATTAGATTTGTTTATCTTTTTCATAGATATATTTTTTCTTTTTCTTTTTTTATAAGGCATAAGAATCTTTGTTTTTGACCCCTAAGTGTGTAAGTGTATGAAGTGTGCATATTTCATTAAGGTAAAGATCAAGACTAAATTACTTTGACAAATTTTCTTCCTAACCCTAAAAATCAAACAAATAATCTTATTTTGACCAAGTATAAGAAATCCTAATTTGGATTTTCCTATTCCTTAAAATTAACTTAATTTCTTACAAAACATATGTCAAAATATTGTTTCTATTTTCCAAAAAGTTTTTAAAAGTAAAGAAAATGTTAATTTTTTTTTTATAAAAAGAAAAAACTAAGTTATGTTAGACCCTCCCCCACACCTATCTCATGCATTGTCCTCAATGTATGAATTAATGCATAGATGCATGAAAAAGAAGAAAGGGAAGGAAAATGTTACCTTAAGGTGGTGGTTCCGGTGGTGGTCTGATTGGTCCACGAAATGCGGCCCAATCGACTTTTCGTGGGATTCAGAGGAACCCACCAGAAGTTTCTCTAATATAACTCATTAAAATTGTGTATCCATGAAGGATTTTTATTAAGTATTTGACCCCATCTAATTTCCAAATTCCATAATTGATTTCGGAGTCAAATTTGTCAACCACATTGTCCCAAAATGGAGTATGAAATGATAGAATGATTGACTTGGACTCAGGAAGTATAGGAACTAATACCGACTAAGGAAGATGACTTAAGTCAAGTAAAGGTTCAGGAGTCGAAATAGGTTCAGGAATTGGGTCCAAGTCAAGAAGTTGAAACTCAAGTCCATATTTATTTTCCAACAATGGAAAGTGACTTAATATTGGTGATTCAAGTTTAAGAATGATAGGTGTGGGAATCAAAACTGACTCTAAAATATTACTCAAGTCCGGTAACAAAACAAGAGTCAGTATTGATTCGAGAATTTGAACTGGATCACAGATTTGAGAATCTAGGTCACATTTCTCATTGAGTTCAATATCAAAAAAATGAGAACTTGCCAATTTGTCAATAGGATTTTCAAAAGTGTAAAATTGGTCAAGTTCAATATGATCATCAAAAATGGGTGATTCAATTTCATGATGAATTGGCACAGGATCCAATGTTGACTCGGGGAAAAGGTTGAAATCGGGTGAAGACACCGGAGTCATTATTGAATCAGGAAGTAAAATTGGATCACTAGGTTGAGGTTCATGATCATATTCATTTTCAAGTTCGATTTCAGGAAAAGGATAACTTGCCAAACTGTCAATATTCTTTTCAAAATTTGGAGTTTGGCAAGTTCAAATTATTGTTCTGAAATGGAACCTTGATTTTCAAAACAACCTGACTCTTTGGCTCTAACAGAATGGTTAGTGACATCAGAACTGGTCAAACGGTGGGAACGTAGAGATTGGACCATCATATCTATGTCACGATTACGAGCGTTTTGAGCCTGAGTCATGGCTTCAAGCATCTTTTCATAGTTGATAGGTTCATTGGTTTGATGAAAAGATGAAGTATTGTCTTGGAATTGGTGGTGAAATTGTGAGTCCATCAGAGTTTGGGATTTGTGTTTGGACTCACGCATAGTCATTTCCAAAATTGATAGTTTTCTATTTTGGACTGGTGGAACTGAGTATGACTCTTGAAAATATTGTGGACAAGGTGGAGAGGGAGGACAAGTTGGTTGAAAATTGGACTCAGGGGAGGTGAATCCCCACTGACTCTGTGAAGAGTTGAAATCATTATGAAAATTATGGTTATAAGATTGGAGACATGGGTTATATTGATTCAGATAAGACCAATCCGGCACATTAGGTTGGTTAAAGTTATGATATGCCGGGTTGGTAATATCCGAAAATGAAGTCGGTGTGTAATATGGATTACTATTAAAATTGGAAAAATTATTATTATAAGCCATATCACACAATGGAATACAAACAAAAAGAAAGAAAAACAAACAAATAAACAAATAAAAAAGAAAAAATTCTAATCTAAGTTAGGGTAGACCTATGACCTAGACGACTCCTAACTGATTAGACTGTCCACGGGAGGTTTAATTCAGACTTTGACCACAAGCTAATCAGCCAGGTCAGGGCAAGGTTGGTGGGAGGTTTTCCGTCAAAGACGTTCCTTAATTAAATAACCACCAATCTTCGGGCTTTCGGCCCTTAATCCCTTTTCTAGACACTGATTTTGCAGGAGTCAAATTCCAACACCTTTTCCCCTTAGGATAATCTCCTAATTGAGTCCGAGATGTCCCTAGGGCCAACGTCTACTCGTTTTTAGTTAGGCTTGGGTTAGTGAGTGCTTCGAATCTGATTTTTGGGCCAAGGAAGGGTGATTAAATCCCCACCTTATCTTGTTAATGGGTGGTGCCCTTAAAATCAATTTGTGTAAGTGTACGAGATATGTAAATAAGATTCACTCAAAGCGATGTAAATCAACCAAGAGATGAGTCCTATTCTAGATGCAATGCGAACGTACCTTGCTCCAGCACTCTTCAACAGTAAAAATAAATGAATTGAAAAGACACGTGCCTAAAAATGCAAACGTCTAATCAATTTTTTTATCTTTTTCAATAAGTATTTTACTATTGGTTTATTAGCAGGCTTTTGGTGATGTCATATAAGAAAAAACAAATTGCAGAAAACTAGAATTTTGCAAGTCAAGCAGCCCTGCAAAAAAACAACGTTAGTAGTCAACTCCTTTTTGCCGCGTATCCGCGGCAAAGCAGAGGGCACTTGGTCTCTGCTTTCTAGAGCAGAGGCCCAAGACCACTTATATGTTACTGCAATCTTATTTTCCTGCTTTGCTTGCCCTATAACCTGCAACAGAGAAGAAAGTTCGTTTTAGTTCTAAAAAAATTTTCAATAAAAATCATATTTCAATAAAAACGTTACCCTCCCCGGCAATGGCGCCAAATTTTGATTGAGGTAAAACCTGCACACAAAATAAAGAATTTCAGATTTAGAATGAAGATGTGCAAGTGCTCAATTCTTACCGCTATAGCAAGTGGCTATGCGGGTCGTGATCCACAAGGAGGGTTTGCGATAGTGTTGGCCCAAGAGGTTACGCTCTCAAATTGTTTTGTGTTTTGATGATGACAAACCAAATTAGAGCTATTTGGTACTAATAAGTTTGTTAAGATAAGTTTCAGGTTTGTACCATGTTTAGAGACCATTCGCTTAGCTATTGCAAGAACTTCTAAGTTCCACAAAGCAAGGAAGGCAAATTGCACATCAAGGAAGGATCATAGAAGAGAAGGCACTAGCAAGGCATTGGATGGCTCAAAGACTTGAAGATAGCTAAAGAAGTCTTCATGTAATTTGTTTTTCAGTTTATAGTATGTTAAAGAATAGTGGATAGGCTTGAAGCTCTATCACACACGTTTTTGCGCACATGCTCATTCCAAAATAATTTCTTATAAATTATACAAAAATATTTTGCATACAAGTTTTTGCCTACAAATACATCTTTATGTTTAGTTCTATTCCCTGTTCAAAAGTATTTTTGTTAAAATCAAAATCCTCTTTATTTTCTTTTCCAAAAATGATTTTTGACCTGATCCGGTCGACCGGGACAGTCGACCGAGTCTGTGTCAGTCTGGTCCGGTCGACCGGACCAGTCGACCGCAGTTCTGGCAGAGGCACGTATCAGTGTGCATGTCTGCCAGTCGACCGGGTCGGTCGACCGAGATATTGTTTTTGCTCACAGGTTTTCTCAGTCGACCGGGTCGGTCGACCGCTGGCCTATAACGGTCAAATTTTTGATCTACCGGTCGACCGGCCCAGTCGACCGATGTGTCCGTTGAACAGTAACGGGCAGATTTTAAGTGAGCTGTTTATTTTTGTCTTTTGTGTTTAAAAATTCGTTTAATGATATATTTTGATCTAATTACCTCCTAAACATCAGTAATTATGTTCTATCCTTAAACCCTAGCCCTCTCCTATAAATAGGGGTATTTGGGGAGAGATTTGTTACAACAATTTTTTTGCTAGAAAATTCAAAAGTTTAAGGCTTTCAAAAGAGACTTGTTTCTTGGTTTTTGTGCTGAATTTCTCACTGAGTTTCTGAAGGGTTTTCAAATACTCTCTGATTTAATTTTTTTTCTTCACTTACAACAAGAGCTTCATTCCTACTCAATATTCTCTAAGGACCTTTGTAAGGGAAGAGATATTTGAAAGAGAGAGTTTGTGGTCTTTTGACTACCAAGGAAATTTCTTGTTCTTGAGATTGTAGGAGTTGGGTACTCCATTGTATTTGAGATCTTTGTGATAGTGGAAGTGGTCGGAATCCTTCTGGGGAAGGCGGGGAGTAGAGCTGGGTGCTCGAACCTCGATAACATATCCTTGTGTTTGCGATTGGTTTACATTCTTGCAATTCTTACTCTACTTTGATTGCACTTATTACTTGCTCATCATATTCATTGTCATACTTACTTGCTTGCATTCATCTTGTGATTCTTGTTTGTAATTGTTGTAGCTTTAAATTTTTATTTGCCCTTTGATTAGCATTGTCACCTATTCACCCCCCTCTAGGTGACTTTTCAATTGGTATCAGAGCTTGGACTCTAGGTTTGGCTTAACATCCATAGAGAGATCCTTAAAATATTGCTAATCAACATTTTCATTTCATTCATTCATCACTAGTAAACATGGCCGACAACATTAAATCCCCACCTAAATTTGATGGCCTCAATTTCCCAATTTGGAAGGTTAGGATGACTATATTTTTGCAATCTTTGGGTAGCTTAGTAGCCAAGTCCTTGACCAAACCCTATGAAGCACCTGATGGTGATGAGAGCACTTGGACCGACCTTGACTTTAAATTATATGAGGCTAACTCCAAGGCCCAAAACTCCCTATTGACCGCCTTGAATGAGGATGACCTTACACGGGTAATTCATTGCCAATCCGCCTATGAGATTTGGCAACACTTATTGGTCACACACGAGGGGACTTCACAAGTCAAGAGAGCTAAGATAGATCTCTTGACGTCCCAATATGAGTCATTTAAAATGCTTGATGATGAGTCTATTGATAGTATGGCTACAAGGTTTACTAAAATCACTAATGGTCTTTCCTCCTTAGGTGATGACATCTCCAACGATCAAAAGGTGCGGAAAGTAATTCGGGCTCTTCCTTCATCATGGGAGATCAAGGCCACCACCTTGAAGGAGTTGAACGACAAGGACGAGATGGACCTCATTAGTCTCATTGGGAACCTAAAGACCCATGAGATGGAGAAGAAGGCAAGAGAAGAGGCCACTACTTCAAAGAAGAAATCCATAGCCTTCAAGACTTCATCCACCAATGATGACGATGAAGATGACGAAGAAGAAGATGAGGAGCTAACTCTACTTGTGCGGAATGTCAAGAGGTTGTACCGAAAGAACAAGTTCAACTTCCGGAGAAAATTCGAAGGCAAAGAGGAGCGGAAGATCATATGCTACAATTGCCGCAAACCCGGACATATCATGGCGGATTGTCCGGAGTTCAAGAAGAAAATGACTTCCTCCTTCAAGCCAAAGAAGCCGGAGGAAAAGAAAGCTTACAAAGCAACATGGGATTCGGAAAGCGAGTCCGAAGAGGAGGTGGATCAAGCTAATATGTGTTTCATGGCAAACACACCCAAGGTAACTCCTCAATCCCTTGATGATGAAGATGATGATGTAAGTAAGGAAGTTCTAGTGCATGCTTTTGTAGAACTTTCTGAAACTTATGATAACAAGAAACTTGAATGCATAAAATTACAAAAAGAAGTTGCTTTTCTTAAGAATCAACTTGCCATTGTTTCTAAAGAAAAAGATGATATTTCTTCTAATTTCATTTCCATGCAAAAAGAATTTTGTGCCTACAAGAGTACTTGTAAGGCAAAATCTCCTATTATTGATGAAAAAGAAATTTCTTCTTTTAAATCCAAAATGAATGATTTTGAAAAAATTTTAAATGATTGTGCTTTCAATACTAAGAAACTTGAGAACATGTTTTCTAAAAAGCACACTTCACATGCTAAAATTTCACAAGATAAAAATTCTCATGCTCATGCTCACAATGCTCATGCTCACAAATCACACACCCATTACGCTTTTAAATATGGTTGAGTGTATAGATGCACATATTGTGGTAAAAATGGACATTTAGCTAAGTTTTGCTATGATCAACTAAATAGAACAAATAATCTTGTTTGGGTTCATGACACTAACCCTAGAGGACCCAAGAAAATGTGGGTACCAAAATCAAGTCTTAAATTGTTTGATGTAGGTACACACCAAAGCTCCAAGACGTAGGGAGCGGTGGTACCTTGATAGTGGTTGTTCAAGACACATGACATGGGACATCAACAACTTCACAACCCTATCAAGGTACATGGAAGGTGGCACCGTCACCTTCGGGGATGACTCCAAAGGAACTATCATCGGTATAGGTAACATTCAAATTGGTGCATCTCCTATTATTGAGAATGTTGTTTTAGTAGATGGTTTAAAACACAATTTGCTTAGCATTAGTCAACTTTGTGATCGTGGACTTAAAGTTGTTTTTGATGATACATCTTGTAAGATTTTTGATGTTAAATCCGATGTTTGTATTCTCACCGGTTTTCGTGATAATAATGTTTATATTATTGACATGCTTAATTTAGATTGTTCTACTAAATGCTTAAATGCTTTTGATGAAAATTCTTGGCTTTGGCATAGAAGATTAGGACATGCATCTTTTGACCATATTTCTAGGATTAATTCAAAGGAATTGGTGAAGGGTATACCTTGCTTGAATTTTGAGAAAGACCGCATTTGTAGTGCGTGCCAACTTGGGAAACAAACCAAGTCTTCCTTTAAACCAATCAAGGATATCATGTCAACTAGGCCTTAGAATTAATTCATATGGATCTTTTTGGACCAACTAAAACTAAGAGTTTAAATGGAAGTAGATTTGCATTTGTTTTGGTTGATGATTTCTCCCGTTTTACTTGGGTTTTCTTTTTACAAAATAAAGATCAAACTTTTTCTCATTTTAAAATTTTTCGAAAAAGAGTTGAAAAAGAAAAGGGTTTTCCGATTTGAGAATAAGGAGTGATAGAGGTGGTGAGTTTGTTAACCAACTCTTCATGACTTATTGTGATGAAAAGGGAATTAAGCATGAAATGTCTTGTCCTAGAACTCCACAACAAAATGGAGTTATAGAAAGGAAAAATAGAACACTTCAAGAGATGGCTAGGACAATGATAAGTGAATATGACCTCCCTCAATATTTATGGGCCGAGGCCGTAAACACCGCATGCTATATATCGAATCGTATTTATTTATGCAAAAATTCTTCAAAAACTTCTTTTGAAATGTATCATTCTAGAAAACCAAATGTTGCATATTTTAAAGTTTTTGGATGCAAGTGTTTTGTTTTGAATACTAAGGATAATTTGGGTAAATTTGATGCTAAGGCTTATGAGGCTATCTTTGTTGGATATTCCTCTACTAGCAAAGCATATAGAGTTTTCATTAGATCTTCTCAAACCATTGAAGAATCCATGCATGTTAAGTTTGAAGAATCTAATGTGTTTGTTGAGAATGTTGTAGAGTTTGAACCATTAGGTGAAGACATGGAGAGACTATCCTTGAAGGACTCACCCGCTCAAGAAGAAAAGCTAGATCCTATTGGTGAAGTTCAAGAGGATAAGGAGGAAAGCACTCAACCGCTTCCTAAAGCTGGAGATACGCTACAAATCATCCTAAGGAGCTCATCTTGGGTGATGCATCTAAAGGAGTCACAACGCGCTCCAAACTCCATGACCTATGTGGTAACTTTGCTTTCATTTCTCATTTTGAACCAAAAAACATTCTCGAAGCCGAGACGGACCCATATTGGTTGCTTGCCATGCAAGAGGAACTCAATCAATTTGAGCGCAACCAAGTTTGGCACCTTGTTCCTAAGCCCCACGATAGACCAATAATTGGTACTAAGTGGATCTTTAGAAACAAGATGGATGAGTCCGGAAATGTCATTAGGAATAAAGCTAGGTTAGTGGCCCAAGGTTACACTCAAGTTGAGGGAATTGACTTTGAGGAGACCTTTGCACCCGTTGCACGGCTTGAAGCCATACGGATGACACTAGCTTTTGCATGTTTTAAAAATTTTAAACTTTTTCAAATGGATGTAAAAAAGTGCATTTTTAAATAGTTTTATTAATGAAGAAGTTTATGTTTCTCAACCTCCCGGTTTTGTTGATCATGTTCATCCCGATTTGTTTTTAAACTTGATAAAGCTTTGTATGGATTGAAACAAGCTCCAAGAGCTTGGTATGAAAGGCTTTCTAGTTTTCTCATTTCAAATGATTTTATTAAAGGCAAAGTAGACACAACTCTTTTTACTAAGCATGTTGATAATGATATTTTAATTGTGCAAATTTATGTTGATGATATAATTTTTGGATCTACTAATGAGCTTTTATGCAAGGATTTTGAGAAAGTCATGCAACTTGAATTTGAAATGTCTTCAATGGGTGAGCTCAATTTCTTCCTTGGACTCCAAATCAAGAAATTGCAAGACGGATCCTTCATTAACCAAGCCAAGTACGCAAAGGAGCTAGTAAAGAAGTTTGGGCTTGAAGGATCAAAGGCTTGCAACACTCCAATGGCAACTACAACCAAGCTTGATAAGGACGAACAAGGTAAAAATGTTGATATTAAATTATATAGAAGCATGATAGGAGGTCTTTTATATTTGACGGCAAGTAGGCCGGATATCATGTTTAGTGTGTGTCTTTGTGCTAGATTTCAATCGTGTCCTAAAGAGTCTCATCTTATTGCGGTAAAACGCATTATTCGTTATATTAAGGGCACTATTGGAATGGGTCTTTGGTATCCAAAAACTAGAGATTTTTCAATGACTAGCTATTCGGATGCCGACTATGCGGGTTGTAGAGTAGATAGAAAGAGTACTAGTGGGACATGTCAATTTCTTGGTAATTGTCTTGTTTCATGGTCCTCTAGGAAACAAAATTCCGTAGCTCTCTCAACCGCCGAGGCGGAGTATGTTGCCGCGAGGGCTTGTTGTGCACAAGTCCTTTGGATGAAACATACTCTCCTTGATTTTGATTTGCACTTTGATCATATAAAAATATTTTGTGATAATACTAGTACTATACACATGACCAAAAATGCAAATCAACATAGTAAGACCAAGCACATTGAGATTAGATATCACTTTCTTAGAGATCATTTTGAGAAAGGTGATATAGATATTGATTATGTTTCCACGGATTTACAACTAGCCGATATTTTCACTAAACCTCTTGATTTTGCTAGATTTTCGTTTATTTGTGGAGAACTTAATGTTTGTATTATTGAATAGACATGTTTTTCATAACCCTTCTTGATGTATGACAAAAAGGGGGAGAATAAGTTTACATGACAAAAATAAGTTCATTTGGTCTTGGTTCCATATGAATTTATATGCTTTAATTTTAAAGATTTGTTTTATGAGTTTTATGTTTATGTATGTATGAGTTTTTGAATTCATGTATTTTGAGAATTCTTGTGTTTTAGTTGTTTTGGTATTTTTGGTATCAAGAGCAATTTTTGTGTTTTATATTAGTTTCAATAATTGGTGCATCATTTCAATTATTGGTATCTAGAGCATATTCTTGTGTTTTATGTATAGCATAATTTGAGGGGGAGTTTTCTCCTCCCTATATTTTTGTTAATAGCCTATTTGTTTTGTCATCATCAAAAAGGGGGAGATTGTTGGCCCAAGAGGTTACACTCTCAAATTGTTTTGTGTTTTGATGATGACAAACCAAATTAGAGCTATTTGGTACTAATAAGTTTGTTAAGATAAGTTTCAGGTTTGTACCATGTTTAGAGACCATTCGCTTAGCTATTGCAAGAACTTCTAAGTTCCACAAAGCAAGGAAGGCAAATTGCACATCAAGGAAGGATCATAGAAGAGAAGTCACTAACAAGGCATTGGATGGCTCAAAGACTTGAAGATAGCTAAAGAAGTCTTCATGTAATTTGTTTTTCAGTTTATAGTATGTTAAAGAATAGTGGATAGGTTTGAAGCTCTATCACACACGTTTTTGCGCACATGCTCATTCCAAAATAATTTCTTATAAATTATACAAAAATATTTTGCATACAAGTTTTTGCCTACAAATACATCTTTATGTTTAATTCTATTCCCTGTTCAAAAGTATTTTTGTTAAAATAAAAATCCTCTTTATTTTCTTTTCCAAAAATGATTTTTGACCTGATCCGGTCGACCGGGACAGTCGACCGAGTCTGTGTCAGTCTGGTCCGGTCGACCGGACCAGTCGACCGCAGTTCTGGCAGAGGCACGTATCAGTGTGCATGTCTGCCAGTCGACCGGGTCGGTCGACCGAGATATTGTTTTTGCTCACAGGTTTTCTCAGACGACCGGGTCGGTCGACCGCTGGCCTATAACGGTCAAATTTTTGATCTACCGGTCGACCGGCCCAGTCGACCGATGTGTCCGTTGAACAGTAACGGGCAGATTTTAAGTGAGCTGTTCATTTTTGTCTTTTGTGTTTAAAAATTTGTTTAAGGATATATTTTGATCTAATTACCTCCTAAACATCAGTAATTATGTTCTATCCTTAAACCCTAGCCCTCTCCTATAAATAGCGGTGTTTGGGGAGAGATTTGTTACAACAATTTTTTTGCTAGAAAATTCAAAAGTTTAAGGCTTTCAAACGAGACTTGTTTCTTGGTTTTTGTGCTGAATTTCTCACTGATTTTCTGAAGGATTTTCAAATACTCTCTGATTTAATTTTCTTTCTTCACTTACAACAAGAGCTTCATTCCTACTCAATATTCTCTAAGGACCTTTGTAAGGGAAGAGATATTTGAAAGAGAGAGTTTGTGGTCTTTTGACTACCAAGGAAATTACTTGTTCTTGAGATTGTAGGAGTTGGGTACTCCATTGTATTTGAGATCTTTGTGATAGTGGAAGTGGTCGGAATCCTTCTGGGGAAGGCGGGGAGTAGAGCTGGGTGCTCGAACCTCGATAACATATCCTTGTATTTGCGATTGGTTTACATTCTTGCAATTCTTACTCTACTTTGATTGCACTTATTACTTGCTCATCATATTCATTGTCATACTTACTTGCTTGCATTCATCTTGTGATTCTTGTTTGTAATTGTTGTAGCTTTAAATTTTTATTTGCCCTTTGATTAGCATTGTCACCTATTCACCCCCCCCCCCTCTAGGTGACTTTTCAGATAGAAGCGTTCACAGTTCTTTATTGAAATCTTTATGAAGAAAAAATGAAAGTTCTTTGTTTTTAAGAAAGAAAAATGAAAAACGAGTTATGTTAAAGTTAGAGAGAAAATGGTAGAATGAAGAAAGTGGAGAGAATTAGAAAGCGACTATGTACAAATGATTATTTACAAAGAAGTGAAAAGGAGTGATGAAGGAAGTTGGTATTGGTGATCTAAACTAAGAAATAAAAAGTTGAAGAAAGAAGATGAAAGAAGTACTCACCTAGTTTGATTGATGACTTACCTGGAACCCTTGCATGTTCTACCTTGCTTTGGAGGCGTTCAACGCATAGGTCATAAGATCGAGCTCAGTCCCTGTTCGCATTATATCATCAAGCCTTGCAAGAATGAAGTGATACGGATCTTGAGGAGGAGAACGTCTTCATGAAGTATCGTTGGCACTCACAAAGGCTTTTGTATACTTATACTTCTGGATTCACTTGCAAGCTCATCAAAAACAAAAGAGGTAAAGTAGAAGGAGGAAGAAGAAAACAAAAGAAAATACGAACATAAACAAATTACCTTTTATTGCTTGAAACGATGGAAGAAAGGAGAAGGGTACATCGGTGTCACTCTCAACATAAGCCTCTCTCTCTTACTTACATGAATCTTCATCTAACCTAAGCTTACATACAAATTACATAAAAAGAAAAAAAAAACCTAAACTACAAAGAATGAAAACTAGGCTAAATCCTATCTCTGCATGGTCGTCCCATTTTGCTCAGTTGAAACATGTATTTATAGGCAAAACCCTAACAGGTAGGATCCCGGGAATATTGGGGGAGCAAACGCTCCTCCAACAACATTCAAACTGCCGCAAAAACGCGACTTTGGCCGCGTTTTCGCGGCCAGGGTGTGGCCAGGTGGCCACACCCTGTTGGTCGGTTTCCCTGGTTTTGCCTTCTGACTTTATCTGCAGTTGGATTTTCAGTTTGAGTCTGAGAGTGTGACGAAATGGCCTTTGATTCTTGGCTTTAATCGATCGATTCTGAGAGGATTCTTCTCAACCGGTTTTCAACCTCTTGATTTTGCCCTAATTCAGTGAGCTCGAATTAATTTTGATTTAATTCAGAATTTTGGTGGGCTTTTGGGCTCATTTCTCTTCATCTCCTTAAGGAATGGGCCTGCAAATAAATTAAGCATTTAATTAGGACAATGTAGCTTTTATTCTATAATAAGTAGGGAAATATGATATTAAATATGCAACATTAGCGACCAATCAGAATGGTTAGCGACATCAGGAATGGTCAAACGGTGAGAACGTAGAGTTTAGACCATCATATCTATGTCATGATTACGAGCGTTTTGAGCTTGAGTCATGGCTTCAAGCATCTTTCCATAATTGATTGGTTCATCATTTGTTGCGATTGGACTTGAAAAGATGAAGTGTTATTTTGGAAGTTGTGGTGAAATTGTGAGTCCGTCAGATTTTGTGATTGTTGTTTGGACTCACACATACTCATTTCCAAAATTGATGATTTTCTATTTTGGACTGGTGGAACTGAGTATGAATCTTGAAAATATTGTGGTCAAGGTGGATAAGGAGGACAAGTTGGTTGAAAATTGGACTCGGGGAAGGTGAATCCCCATTGACTCTGTGAATGAAATTATTCTGAAAATTATGGTCATAAAATTGGGGGCATGTGTTATATTAATTAGGATAAGACCAATCCGGCACACTATGTTGGTTAAAGTTATGATATGCCAAGTTGGTAATATTCGAAAAAGAGGTTGGTGTGTAATATGGATTACCATTAAAATTAGAAAATTGTTGTTATAAGCCATATCACACAATAAAACACAAACAAATAAGCAAACAAAGAAAAAAAATTCTAAATTAAGTTAAGGTAGACCTTTGACCTAGACGACTCCTAACTGGTTAGACTGTCCAAGGGAGGTATAATGCAGACTTTGACCACAAGCTAATTAGCCAGGTCAGGGCAAGATTGGTGGGAGGTATCCGCGCAAAAGTGACGGGCCTAATTAAGTCAAACCACCAGCCTTCGGGGTTTCGCCCCTCAATCCCTTTCCTTAGACACTGATTTGGCAGGAGTCAAATTCTAACACATTTCCCCTTAGGATAATCTCCTAATTGAGTCCGAGAAGTCCCTAGGGCCAACGTCTACTCATTTTTAGTTAGGCTTGGTTTAGTGAGTGAGGAGATTGTTTGTGGGCTAAGGGAGGGTAATGACTTCCCCACCTTATCTTGTTTATAGGACAAGCCCTTAAGATTGATCGTGCAAAGTGTGCAGGATAAAAAAAGTAACATTCAATAAGCAAATAATCACTCAAGAATGTTTCCTAAACTATATGCCATGCAAACGTATCTTTTACTCCAGCACTCTTCAACAGTAATGTAAAATGTAAACGAATTAGACACGTGCCTAAATGCAAAGTCTAAACCGTTTTTAGCATTTAACAAACATCATTTTACTGTTGAGCTTAGAAAGGAAGTACAGTGAGACACACTGTTGACTGAGATTTCCTGCACACAAAAGATGGTATTTTAGTTTTAAAAATAGATGTGCAAGTTTCAGTTCTAATCCGCGGTAGCAGGGCTATGCGGGTCGTGATCCTCAGGGAGGGACTGCGATGGAAGCGTTAAGCAAGTTTCTCTAAAGTTTTTATCTTTTTTAGTTATTTTGTTAGTCACGATGGTATTTGCAATGAGTTATGGAAAAGACTATTGGAGAGAGATGGATTTAATCTATAAAAAAAAAAAGAAAAGAAAAGAAAAGAAAGAACACTTATCTCTTTAGTCCGCTTGCCGTTTGAACCGTTGCGATGATTTCCCTTTTCTTGGAAGGCGTACAAGCACGGCTTATGGGATCGTCCGCCTTCTTAATCTACTCTACGAAATTAAAAACAAGCTATGAAGACCTGTTCATCGCCATGGGCCGTCAAGGTTCCTTCTTCGGTTAGGTATTCTCGAAGCAATCAGATCTCACGGTTTGCAAGTCATCGGAGAAAGAAACAATCACATAAAATAAAAATAGAAGAACAGAGATTAAACAAAACTAGAGAAACAATAACACAAGAACAAAAATAAAAAGAACAAAACGAACCTCGAGTTGATTTATTTAACAATGGTGGAAAAGCAAAACTTACACCGATTGTCACCCTCAGTACAAGTAGATCTCCTTCCTCCATGAGAACATCTTCTCCTCTCGGTTTACAAAAAGAAAATAAAAATATATAAAGGTGGAAAGAAAACCTAAAAACCCTAACTTTGGCCCTTGTGTATTTGCAATTTTGACAATTGATATTTGCACTTTTATACCTGGGCTTCAAACATGGGCTTGGATCTGGGCTTTTGGGCTCTTTAAGCTTTATTTATTGTAAAAATAAGAATTCGAGGCCTGCACACAATAAATTACAAATTATTAATAAATGTGCAGAATTATATAAATAAATATGAAAATGTGACGGTAAATATGATGATAAAAATGCACTTTTGACTACCAATCACACCCCCACACTTATCTTTTTGCTCGTCCTCGAGTAAAAACAAAGAAAAAGAAAAAGAAATGAAAAGTTAATCTAACCTAACTCACTTTCGTAGGAATCACGGTTGCACTTAGCACGTGCAACAAGCCGTTAAACCTCTAGGTTACCCTAGAGGACGAGTGTTGTCTCGTGAGGGTTTTCAGCGGATTGCACCCACAAAATCCATAAAAAGAAAAATATTTGAATTATTATTGAAGAGACTAAGTAGTCTATAAGTTTTAGGATTATCATTTTTATTCATTCTTCAAACCTGGTCTTTATAAAGTCAATTGTTATTCATTTTAGGTAAGGATTAAAATTGAATTTTTAATATAGTCTTTTTCGTTACCAAAAATCATATGCACCCTTGTGAATCTAGGAATTCCTTAACTTGGACTCTCATGCCTCTTTATTATTTTTATAACATCATCTAATTTTCTTTCGTGTAAGTATCAAGGCTTCTTGAGGCCCTCATACCTAACTAATTGACTATTAGATGTGTTAATATATATATATATATATATATATATATTTTTTTGGCATGTATAACTCATCTAATTTTCTTCGTATAAGTATCAAGGCTTCTTGAGGCCCTCATACCTAACTAATTGATTATTAGATGTGTTAATACATATATTATATTTCTTAGTTTTCTTAGGCTTTCTAATCCACCCATGTAGCGAACTTAAAGTCGGTGGCTCCCAAACCAGTCGGCTTTAGGGCACCAAGTGAGAAAACACCCCGCGGACTCAATTCGAGTGAATTAGGCCCCAAAACTAAGGACTTTATTTTACTTACTCACCTTTAGGCATGAATACTTATGCTTCTTGAGGCACATGTATCAGCTTAATTGGTGATTTTTTTTTTTTTCTTTCTTTTTTTTATGAGGCACAAGGTCTTTGTCTTAGAATCCTATATATGCATTTGGTATGCACATTTCATTAAGGTAAAAATCAAGACTAATTATTTATTCAATTTCTCCTCCTATACCTAAAATTTAAACAATTTATTTGTTTTGACCAAGTTTTTAGAAATCTTAATCATGATTTTCCTAATCCTTAAAACTAACTTAGATTTCTTTCAAAATAAATAAGTTAAAATACTTCCTTTTTATAAAAATTTTTTTTTTTTTAAAATTTTTTTTTTCAGCAAATTTGTTAGTGTCTACCTATGTTAGTATGTTAGTAAAGCCCACCCCCACACTTATCTCATGCATTGTCCTCAATGTATGAATGTATGCATGTATGCATGAAACAGAACAAGGGAAGGCGGAAGTTACCTTAAGGTGGTGGTTCCGGAGGTGGTCTAATTGGTCCACGAAATGCGGCCCAATCAAGATAACAAATAATTTGGTGGAACCCACCAGAAACTTTCCTTACATAACCCACTAAAATATATGTATAATCAATTTTTAGTATTTTCACCCCATCAAATTTCCAAATTTCATAATATATTTCAGAGTTAATTGTCTCAACCTCCTTGTCCAAAATGGAGTATGAAAGGATGGAATTATTGACTTGGACATTATAGGTGCGGGAACGAATACCGACTCAGGGAAAATGCTCAAATCAAGTAAGGGCTCAGGAGTCGGGCTAGGTTCAAGAATTGGGTCCAAGTCAAGAAATTGAAACTCAAGTCCACAATCTTCTTCCCACAATGGAATGTGACCTAATATTGATGATATCTCTTTACTTCCAATATTAAGGAATTCTAGCTCATCGCCATACAATTCTTCAAAACTAAGGTCAACATCTTCCGTCAGAATTGTACAATCAGTTTCAGAAGTAAAGAGATTGTGAGAATCTAGGTCATGTTCAAGTTCTAATTCGGGAAAGGAAAACTTGCCAAGTTATCAGAATTTGAAATTTCGGCAAGTTCACATGATGGTACTGAATTAGAATCTTGTTGTCCAAAGCAACTTAGTTCGTCTGCTTTAAAAGAGTGGTCAGTGATATCAGAATCAGCCGACGGTTAGAACGTAAGCATTGAACCATCAAATCAATATCATGGTCACGGGCTAATTTAGCCTCGGTCATGGCAGCTAGCATCCCTTCATAGTCGATAGGTGCTTCTTGTTGAAAATAGGAAGGGTAATCTTGATAAAGTTGTGAGTCGGTGGACTCACGTATCATCATGTCTAAAATTGATGGTGAATTTTGCTTGGACTTATTTATACTCATCATTTCCAAGATAGATGGATTTCTATTCTGAATGGGTGGATCTGAGTATGAATCTTGGGAAGAATGTGGACTAGATGGATATGGAGGACAATTTGGTTGAGAATTAGACTCGGGGGACTCGAAACCCCATGAACTCTGTGACGAGTTGAAATTATTATGGAAATTATAGTCATAAGATGGGGGGTGTGGGTTATACTCATTCGGATAAGACCATTCCGGCACACTAGATTGGTCAAAATTAGGGTATGCCGGGTTGGTAATATCCGAATAATAGTTAGGGGTGTAATATGGATTAAAATTGGAATTATTATTATATGCCATATCACACCAACACAAACAAATAAACAAACAAAAAAAAAAAAAAATTCTAACCTAAGTTAGGGTAGACCTATGACCTAGACGACTCCTAACTGGTTAGACTTTCCACGGGAGGTCGGGTGCAGACTTTGACCACAAGTTAATCAGCCAGGTCAGGGCAAGAGTGGTGGGAGGTTTTCCGTCAAAGACGTTCCTTAATTAAATAACCACCACACTTCGGGCTTTCGGCCCTCAATCCCCTTCCTAGACACTGATTTGGCAAGAGTCAACTTCCAGCACTGTTCCCCCTTAGGATAATCTCCTATTGAGTCCGAGATGTCCCTAGGGCCAACGTCTACTCAGTTTTAGTTAGGCTTGGGTTAGTGAGTGCTCGGGATATGATTTTTGGGCTAAGGAAGGGTGATGAAATCCCCACCTTATCTTGTTAATGGGTTATGCCTTAAGATGAATTAGTGCAAGTGTACAAGATAAATAGATAAGAATCACTCAAAGCAGAAAATCAACCAAGAGATGAATCCTATTCTACATGCAATGCGTACGTACCTTGCTCCTCCAGCACTCTTCAACAGTAAATAAAAATAATTGAAAAGACACGTGCCTAATATGCAAACGTCTAATCAAATTTTTTTTTTAACAACCAATAATTTACTGTTGAATTATTAGCAATTTACAGGTGTATCACAGAACAAAACAGAATATATCAATAAGCAGTATTTTAATTTACAGAGACCTGCAAAAAAATTCAGTGAGTAATTCACTGCAATTGCCGCGGATCCGCGGCTCTGGCCGCGTTTCCGCGGCAAAGTTGCAGGTCCTTGTGCTCTGCCTTCGAGGGCAGAGGCACAGGATAGCTATATGTCCACTGCTGCAATAAGTTTCTGTTTCCTGTTCTCCAAACCTGCAAACAGAAAAGAATAAAGAATTAGTTAAAATTAAATTTTTTTATTTTAGAGATAACTTACCGTCCCTCCCCGGCAACGGCGCCAATTTGTTGACTGAGATTTCCTGCACACAAAAGATGGTATTTTAGTTTTAAAAATAGATGTGCAAGTTTCAGTTCTAATCCGCGGTAGCAGGGCTATGCGGGTCGTGATCCTCAGGGAGGGACTGCGATGGAAGCGTTAAGCAAGTTTCTCTAAAGTTTTTATCTTTTTTAGTTATTTTGTTAGTCACGATGGTATTTGCAATGAGTTATGGAAAAGACTATTGGAGAGAGATGGATTTAATCTATAAAAAAAAAAGAAAAGAAAAGAAAAAGAAAGAACACTTATCTCTTTAGTCCGCTTGCCGTTTGAACCGTTGCGATGATTTCCCTTTTCTTGGAAGGCGTACAAGCACGGCTTATGGGATCGTCCGCCTTCTTAATCTACTCTACGAAATTAAAAACAAGCTATGAAGACCTGTTCATCGCCATGGGCCGTCAAGGTTCCTTCTTCGGTTAGGTATTCTCGAAGCAATCAGATCTCACGGTTTGCAAGTCATCGGAGAAAGAAACAATCACATAAAATAAAAATAGAAGAACAGAGATTAAACAAAACTAGAGAAACAATAACACAAGAACAAAAATAAAAAGAACAAAACGAACCTCGAGTTGATTTATTTAACAATGGTGGAAAAGCAAAACTTACACCGATTGTCACCCTCAGTACAAGTAGATCTCCTTCCTCCATGAGAACATCCTCTCCTCTCGGTTTACAAAAAGAAAATAAAAATATATAAAGGTGGAAAGAAAACCTAAAAACCCTAACTTTGGCCCTTGTGTATTTGCAATTTTGACAATTGATATTTGCACTTTTATACCTGGGCTTCAAACATGGGCTTGGATCTGGGCTTTTGGGCTCTTTAAGCTTATTTATTGTAAAAATAAGAATTCGAGGCCTGCACACAATAAATTACAAATTATTAATAAATGTGCAGAATTATATAAATAAATATGAAAATGTGACGGTAAATATGATGATAAAAATGCACTTTTGACTACCAATCACACACAAGGAAATTAATAGTTACATATATTAAACTTTGCACTACAGCCAACCTGAAAAAAATACAGTTTAGTAGTTCACTCAGATTGTCACATGAATGTAGCAAATCTGAGGGCTTCTTGGCTCTGCTTTCTTGAGCATAGTCCAAGGCCACTTATATGACCACTACAGCAAAAATTTCTTGTTGTCAAACCTGTAACCAAGAACAAAAAAGAAAGTTAACCAAAAATGTAAATCTAAAAAGAGAATAACTTACCGTCCCTCCCCGGCAACGGCGCCAAAATTTAATTGAGTCAGAACCTGCACACAAAATACAAATTTCAGAACTAAGAATGAAAAGTGCAAGTTACTCAATTCTACCGCAATAGTAAGTGGCTATGCGGGTCGTGATCCACAAGGAGGGACTAGCGATGGAAGCTTTTTAGTAAGTTCTCTTTTAGGCTACAAAGTATGGTTAAAGTTCTTCTTTAGTTCTTTAAAAGAAAAAGGAAAAATTGAGTTAAAGTTAAATTAGGAAGAAGATGGTAGATTAAGAAGATGGAGAAAAACAGAAAATAGACATATACAAAGAAATTGAAATGAGTAATGAAAGAGTTGGGTGTTGTTGGAGTTGGTGATCTAAACTAAAGAAATAAAAGAAAAGAAAGAAAAGATTAAAGAAATACTTACCTCCTCTGGTTGATGACTTACCTGGAACCCTTGCATGTTCTACCTTGCTTCAGAGGCGTTCAACACATAAAACATAAGTTCGAGCTCAGTCCCCATTCGCATTACATCATCAAGACGAACAAGAATGAAATGATACAGAATCTTGAGGAGGAGATCATCATCATGTAATATCGTTGGCACTCACACAAACATGACTATACTGATGATTCTAGATTCACCTGAATGCTCATCATAATCAAAAGAGGAAAAGTAGAAAGAAGAAGAAGAAAACAAAAGTAAAGACAAACATAAAAAAAATACCTTTTATTGCTTGCAAAAACGATGGAAGCAAGGAGGAGGTACATCGGTGTCACTCTCAACATAAGCCTCTCTTTTACTTAAATGAATCTCAGTCTAAACTATACTTACAAAGAAATAAAAATTACATGAAAAGAAAATAAAAACCTACACTAAAAAGAATGAAAACGTGGACTAAATTCTATCTCTGCATGGTCATTCCTCCTTGCCTTTGAGATTGCAGGTATTTATAGAAGAAATGTAGAGGTTAGAGGAGTATGAAGACAGAGAAAGCTGGCTATTTCTGAATTTGAATCCTCCCCTTATCTCAAAACTTTATTTGATGTGAATATTCAGTTCTGATCTGCAGTTTGTTAGCGTGTTGATTGCTGAATATCACTTATCAAGTGACAGAATTAGAAATAGTAATCAACATAAGAGTTGTAGCCCTGTAAGTCTTCTTTCTGGATCATCTTGAACCATCAGAGTTGAGATTTGGTAGCAAAAGTTATGATTCAAATACTGAAATGTATCCAGTCAGAATCTGAGTCAAACTTGCTTCATCTCATCCGTTGATCTTCTCTCTATCCATTTATCTCTCTGTATTTGATATTATCCTCGGTTGATCTTTAGCTGGATTTATAGAAATCTGAATTTTACTGATTTCCATTTGGTGTTATCTTTCTGATTTGCTTTGATCTTCAGCTGAACATTTGCCCCAATCCTTGATTTGTTCTAACTAGATCTGGGATCATCCTCAGCTAACCAAATAGATCCAATTAAATCTGATTTTAACTGGTATTTATTTGGTTTAATCCTCTTTCTCTTCATTATTATCTTCTACAAAATAGACATTTAAGACAAAGAAATTAGCAGATTTATTACATTATTACACGATAAATGGAGGAGTGTAATGAAAAGAATGAAAAATATGTGTACGATCGGTAAGCATAGGTTAGATTGAGATCATGTAAGTAAGAGAGAGAGGCTTATGTTGAGAGTGACACCGATGTACCCTCCTCCTTTCTTCCATCGTTTCTGCAAGCAATAAAAGGTAATTTTTTTTATGTTCGTCTTTACTTTTGTTTTCTTCTTCTTCTTTCTACTTTTCCTCTTTTGGTTTTGATGAGTATCCAAATGAATATAGAAGCATCAGTATAGCCATGTTTGTATGAGTGCCACTGATATTTCATGATGTTCTCCTCCTCAAGATTCCGTATCATTTCATTCTTGTTCGTCTTGATGATGTAATGTGAATGGGGACTGAGCTCGATCTTATGAATTATGCGTTGATCGCCTCTGAAGTAAGGTAAAACATGCAAGGGTTCCAGGTAAGTCATCAACCAAAGGAGGTAAGTTTTTCTTTTAGTTTTCTTTCTTTTAATTTTTTTAGTTTAGATCACAGCACCATCAACACCCACTTCTTTTATCACTCTTTTTCAATTTCTTTGTACATATCCGTTTCTATTTTCTCCACCTTCTGAATCTCCCACTTTCTTCCTAACTTAATTGTAACTCATTTTCCTTTTTTTTTTAAGAACTAAAAGAAGATCTTTAACCATTCTTTGTGACCTAAAAGAGAACTTGCTAAAAAAGCTTCCATCGCTAGTCCCTCCTTATGAATCACGACCCGCATAGTCACTTGCTATAGCGGTAGTATTGAGTACTTGCACATTCTATTTCTAAAGTTCTGAAATTCTGTATTTTTTTGTGCAGGTTTTACCTCAATCAAACCTTTTGTATTTGTGATTGCTTTCTCTCTTGCTCTTGCTCTATCTCTATTGCTTGTACTTGTATTTTTACTTATCTCTATTGCCTGCATTTGTGTTTTTACATTTATTGCACTTGCTATTCATCTCTTGCATAATTCATACATGTCAGTTTTTCTCCGTCAATCAAGAAGGAAATTGAGCACCTTAATTCTTATCTAGAGGGCTATAGATGAGAAGTTCTAGAACCCTTGATTGAAAATCTGGCTTCACTTCTTGATTTGTGTTTACTATTTGCATTATTTTTTTTAGCTATTGCATTTTCACATTTGATTAGCATTACGCCAATTGGTATCAGAGCCTTGGACTCTAGTTTTTGATTTAACCACCTTAGAGAGATCCTCTTGCTAATCACTCTCTCATTTGCATCATTTGCTTGTTTTCTACACTAGTATCTATGGCCAAAGAAATCAAAACTCCACCCAAGATTAATGGCCTTAATTATCCCGTATGAAAAGTTAAGATGACTGTTTTCTTGCAATCTCTAGGAAGCCGGGCTGAAAGGGGGTGACCAAACTAATTTATGTACCTAATGGTGATGAGGACACTTGGTCTGAAATTACCACCAAGAATTTATTGCTAATGCTACCGCACACTATGCCTTACTTTAAGCCTTAACCGATGATGATTTTGCTAGGGTAATTCATTGCAAATTTGCCCACGAGATTTGGTCACACTTGATTATCACACACGAGGGGATATCACAAGTCAAGAGAGTTAAGATTGATCTTTTATGTTCCCACTATGAAATTTTTTCATGAATGAGAATGAATTTATTTATTACATGATTATCAAGTTTACTAAAATCACAAATGGTCTTGCTTCTTTAGGTGATGAAATTGATAAGGACCAAAAGGTGAGAAAGACCATATGTGCTCTTCCATCAACTTGGGAGGTCAAATCTACTACATTGAAGGAGCTCAATGCTAAGAAATAGATGGAGCTTATTGGTCTCATTGGGAACCTAAAATTTCATGAGATAGAAAGAAAAGCTAGAGAGGAGAAGGCACCCCAAAAAAAGAAGACACTTGCCTTCAAATCTACTCCTATAATCTCCGACAAAAATGAAGAAGAATATGATGAAGATCTTTCCCATTTAGTGAAGAATGTATGGAAAATGTACAACAAGGCTATGTTTGAAAATAGAAGAAAATGATAAGGGAAGGAGGAAAAGAAGACAGTGTGTTATAATTGCCGAAAACCCAGACACGTCTGATTGAGGTTTTACCTGCACACAAAATTACAGAATTTCAGAACTTTCACTATTGAATGTGAAAGTTCTCAATACTACCGCTATAACAAGTGGCTATGCGGGTCGTGATCCACAAGGAAGGTCTAGCGATGAAAGCTTTTTAGTAAGTTCTCTTTTAAGTTACAAAGAATGGATAAAAATCTTCTTTTAGTTCTTTAAAAGAAAAGAAAAATAGGTAAAGTCAGTAAGGAAGAAAGTGGTAGATTGAGAACGTGGAGAAAATAGAAAATGGATATATACAAAGAAATTTAAAAAGAGTGATAAAAGAGTTGGTAGATTATGGTGTTGGTGATCTAAACTAAAATTAAAAGAAAAGAAAGTTAAAACCTAAAAAACTTACTTACCTCTTCGGCGCCTGCTTACCTTTGACCCGTATCGATGATGCATCTTTGTTTGAAGGCGAACGAAGTATGACAAATAGGATCTTCCCCATTCCCGATTTACACTATGAAATGAAAGGGCAAGCTATACTACCATAGAAATGGATATCCATCACCATAAGACATCAACAACACTTGCAAGGGAAAGGAAACTTCGAGGTTATCGGAGTCATTTAGATTCACAAACACAGAAGAGGGAAGCGAACAAAAACAAGAATAGAAAAGAAAAGAAAACTTTAATTCAATTCAAATAACAATGAAAGAAAAGATTACTGACACCGGTGTCACCCTCAGTACAAGCTTGTTCTCATTCCTCCATAAAAATCTCCTCTCCTCTCAATTACATAAAGAAAATAAAAATACATAAAATAAAACTAAAAACCTAAGTTACAAACTACAGAATAGCCTAACTTCTACTCTCTGCGTTGTCGTATCCTGTGGTCTCTGAAAACCCAGTATTTATAGCAAAAACCCAATGGGAAGGAGCGTACGAAGATAGGGGAGCAAATGCTCCCGCAACAGTTTCAACAAAGCCACGAAAATGCGACTTTGGCCACATTTTTGCAACCTGGGTGTGGCCAGGTGGCCACACCCAGGGGGTACAGCTCCTGAATTTGTGATATCCCTTTATCTGGTTCTGGATTTTCCGTTTCAGCTCCTGAATTTGACGAAACGGCTTTTGATCTTTGGCTTTAACCAATTGATTTGTAGAGATTTGTTTTAATTAGTTTTCAACCAATCTGGTTTGTCCTAATCTGCCCTGATTTTCTGATTTGAATTAATTCTGATTTAAATTAGAATTTTGATGGGCTTTTGGGCTCGTTCTGTTCCCTCTCCTTTAGTAATGGACCTTCATATAAATTAGACAATAAAAAGAATTAAAAGCAGAGTTTATTATATAATAAGTATGAGAATATGACAATGAATGTGCAATATCAGTGACCGATCACACCCCCATACCTATCTTTTGCTTGCCCTCGAGCAAAACAACAAAACTAAACCAAAAATTATTAGACTACTTTCGCAGGTTACGCGATTGCACTGAGCATGTGCAACAAGCTGTTAAACCTCTAGGTTTTCCCTAGAGGATGAGTTTTGTCTCGTAAGGGTTTTGAGTGGATTACACCCACAAAATCCATAAAGAAAAAGAAACAAAGTGTTAGTATTTTGAAAACACATTTTGAAAGAGAAAAATATTTGAAGTATTATTGTAAAAGTTCAAGTAATCTATAAGTTATAGGAAAATTAAATTTTTCATTCCTAAACTTAGTCTCTATTCAAAAACTTGTTATCAATTAAGGCAAGGAGTCAAACAGTATTTCTCATTTAGTCTATTATTTTACCCTAAGTTATATGCACCTTTGCGACCGTGAAATTTTGACTCGGGATTCTTTAACTCTAACTCTTATGCCTTATTATTATTATTTTTTCTTTTTTATTTTTTTTGGAGATATTATTCCTTAGTTTTATTAGGCTTTCTAATCTGTTCATGTAATGAGCCTTGATTGAGGTTTTACCTGCACAAAAAAATACAGAATTTTAGAACTTTATAAAAGCAGTGCAAGTTACTCAATACTATCACAATAGCAAGTGGCTATGCGGTCGGATCCACAAGGAAGGGACTAGCGATGGAAGATTTTTTAGTAAGTTCTCTTTTATGCTACAATTAATGGTTAAAATTCTTCTTTAACTTCTTCAAAGAAAAAATAAAAATGGAGTTACAGTTAAGTGAGGAAGAAGGTAGTAGATAGAGAAAGTGGAGAAAATAGAAGTGGATATGTACAAAGAAATTGAAAAAGAGTGAAAAAGATTTGGAAGATTGTGGTGTTGGTAATGAAAGTACACCTAGAGGGGGGTGAATAGGTGTACCGCTAATCTAATGAATTAAATGCGAAAATTAAAAACTAATTGCAACTACACTTAGTGCAACCAACGAGTGTAGCCGAATTCCCCGTGAAGGGCACTGGACTAACTCCTCTTGATTCCTCTGAATAAGAGTTGAGGTGCTATATGAAGCTCTCGTGGTTAAGCACAAGTGAGGCACACAAACACACAAGCATGTATATGGTATACAATATGGAACAATGCTCAAATAAAGAGAGAGAGAGAGAGAGAGAGAGAGAGAGAGAGAGTTTAGAGGCAATGGATCAAACGCAAACAACAAGATGTGTTTCGAGGTGCGAGCACCGAGCTCTACGTCCCCGCCTTCACCGAGAAGGATTTCCAAACCACTAGGAGTACCGAACTCCTCTCTCAACCAATACAACCTCCACCGAGGCAATACAAAGGGTCTACCAAAGACCGAAGTACCGAACTCCACCAATCCAACCAATACAACCTCTACCGAGGCAACACAAACACCACCTCACACAAGAGGGGTAGGCCCTTAGCCAAACAACCACAACCTCAACCTCTACGAAAGAGGGAGCTAACCACAACCCAAATTAACCTCTACCAAAGAGGGATACAACAAAAAAGGGTTTACAACTTGGTGGTTTCCTCAACCACAAACAATTTTCCCACAAATAAAGATCCTATAGAATAGGATAGCAAGATATAGCTCAAGTGTGGAAAACTAAGGGTTTTGATCAAAGAAAATCTCTTGAGAAAATACCAAATAGATATAGAATTTTAGACCAAGAAACTAATTCCCAAAAACCTATTTTCTTTGAAAAAACTTTAAAACAAATAAGATGGATCTTTTTGGCACTAAAACACTTTTGAAAACTTGTTTAAAATACTAGAGAAACTCTGTAAATTTTTCTCTTAAAATCTTAACCAAAACCCTAAACAAATGGGGTATTTATACTCCTCCAAAGAAACTAGCCGTTGGAGCTGAAAAACAGCTCTGGCGGCTGGCGGTCGACCGCCAACGGTCAAATTTTTGACCGTTGGAGGCTAGCGGTCGACCGTCCCAATCCAGAGAACAAATGCTCTCCAGCCGGTCGACCGCTCGGTCGACCGTGCCAAGCCTTACGGTCGACTGTCCGGTCGACCGCCCCCACCCGAGAGTGGGATACTTGCAGTCGGTCGTCCGCTCGGTCGACCGGCCCAAGTGGCTGGCCAGCGTGCACATTCTGTGCACGTCGGTCGACCGGTCCGGTCGACCGACTCTGGGTCCGGTCGACCATCCGGTCGACCGCCAGAGCCTAACAGGCTGAGTTATAGGACAGAAAAACTTGTTTTAAAATATCTTTAAAAATCCCATAAAACTTCTAAAATTCCACAAAAATAGTTTTATCATAATACATTGAAATATAAACTTGTGTGAAAAATTTCAATACAAATTTCAAACTTTTTGAACCATTTTGTGACTTATAAATTTTGCCGAAAAACAAAAACCGTATTTTTCAAACTTAGATTTTTCAAATGAAAATTCGTTTTGTCCAAAACTCATCCAAATATAAAAACATGATATTTAAACACTTTTAGGCATGTTGCATATGGACATAAGTCCAATATACATGAAACAAATATATATCATTGTTTTTGACTTTAATTCCAAAAATATGTTTTGTTCAAAATACCAAAACACCAAAACTCATGAATAGGCATATCAAAATAAGTTTGTCTAAGATATGAAGCATGTATGTATATAGAATATATCTAATATACATTTAAACAATGTAAACTTATTTTGAATCTAACTATTCATGAAAACAAGATCGGTTAAACCAATATCCAAAACATAAAACGTATGTGTTGTGAACTTGAGCATATCACACTATTCTAATCTTTACAAATGGATCTAAAACAAACTAAAAATATATACCAATGTCTTCTTGACGAACTCCGTCTTCAAGCCGACTCGATCCAAACCGTGATCTACCGAGCTTGACTCCAACGAGTGCTATATATGATCTTGATGCTCGGGCTCTTGAATCACCAAGTGAGAGGCTTCAAAACTCTTTTGTTGAAGCTAATCACCAACTAATATCTTTGTTAAAGATCTAAAATTAAACATCACAAGATTATTAGTAAGCATAACTACATGAGTTAATCATCATCAAAACTAGAGTGGAAGGTCTCCGGGCCAACAATCTCCCCCTTTTTGATGATGACAAAACTCATGGAGTTATATATGCTTGGATTAAAGTTAAGCTTCAAAGAAGCTCCCCTTAACTCATGCATTACAATAAAAAATAAGATATTCAATGAAGCATATGATACTAAACAAATGTATGCGTCAACTAGGAGAGAGAAATATGCATAAATCAACCATATTTTTCAAAAACCATATTTTCAAAAACCTTCTCCCCCTTTTTCTCAAAATCATTTTTCTCACATATTTATTTGTTTATTGTAAGATGCATAAACTTAATATATGCATAAACATAAATCCTTTTTCTGAAAACATGCATATATACTGAAATACTTCTCCCCCTTTTTGTCAATCATCAACAAAGGGGTCCAAGTAAAAACAAAACCAACAAATTCTTCTCCCCCTTTTGTTCGAAACAAAGAATCAATAAAGGGGTGACATCAAACAAATCAATAATAAGAATATATGCGATATACATTCATGAAGAGGAAGACGCTAAGTTAACTTCCCTACATATATGCATTACATGAAGAAAGGATGACAAGCCCTAATTCACATAACACATAATATGCAATGCATAAGAGGAGATGTGAAGCTCCCCCTACACACGTGTATCGTATAAAGAAGAGTTGTCAAGCTCCTCAATATAAGATACACTTAACATGAATCTATATGTAGAAGAGATGTTAGGCTCCCCTTGCATATAGGCAATACATATCAAAACATTTTTAACATTTCTTATTAAAACAAAATTTTGAATTATCTCAATAAAACAAATTTTGAGATACCAATATAAATTTTCATGGATACCAATTGAAAGAAATAGATCAATAGATACCAATGAAAGTAAACAAATAAACATCTTGATACCAATTGTAAGTATTGTTCTTTATAAGCATATGATACCAAATTAAAAATCAATATTAATTTTTCAATCATTTTTCATCATAAAGTATGGGAGTGGAATACAAAACCAATGGTAAACAAAATACCAATTGAAAGATGAAATATAAGTTTTCTCCCCCTTTATGAAATACCAAATAAAACGATGCATAAGCTTGTTTAAGATACCAATTGAAAACTAATCAATTGAAACATGATATTCATTAAAAATCAAGCTTTAGCATATTCAACATTTGTGCTAAAAAATATAGGGATATATTAAGCACAAATAAAATATATATAGGTGTATGAAAAATGAGTACCAACCAAAATAGATGATACCAATTGAAAGCATACATACACAAAAAAATATATGAGTATACAAAAATGTCAATATTGATACCAATTGAAAAAGTCCAATGATACCAATAGAAACAACAATAATATCAAGTGTATAACTCATAATCCTTTCCACCCATTTCATGCTCATGTTTAAAAGATTTTCAATATAAACATACAAGGCATGGTCGCCCAACAACCGCCCGTGGAAGGTAGGGTTTCAAAAATAGGTTTGAAAAATATAGTATGTTTGAAAATTCTACCATAACGAAGAATACCGCAACTAGTTAAATGAAAAACTTGTAAACTAGTACGAAATCATTCAAGTAAGAAATAAAACAAAATTATATTTCATGAAAACATGTAAATCACATGATCACTAAACACTCAAAATCAATAAGGCACATATCATACTCATGAAAACAAAATCATGAGAAACCAATAAGTAAAATGAGTGTACAAGATATATGTGAAATACAAAGTCATGAAAATAGGCATTTAAGCTCAATATTCCTTAAAACATGAAAAATCATCAAAACTAAATTTTCATTAAAACAATTTATACTTCAAGGCATATGTATATTTTGACAAAGCAAGAAGTATACATACATATCCCTAAACACAATTGAGTCCATAATAAAGATTTGCATGAAAAGCAAATGACTCAAGGGGTATACATGTATATCTTAAAGTTTGGCAAAATAGACATATACATGAAGTGAAAACACATGATAAAATAGGAATACAAGTCAAATGCATGAATCATCAAAACTAGATTATACTAGCACATCTAATGAGTACAAATGAGCGTTCAAGCACAAATATATAATGATTTATTTGTGGCCCACTATATGTACAAGTATAAGTCCTAATTTTAATGAAAACTAACATTCAAACGAGTAATCAAAACATGAAGCATAAAACGATACATAAATCAACATGATAAACATAAATACTATCATTATGTAAATCCACATGCTATTAGACCTATGATATACATAATAGCTAAACAATGGTGAGAACACAACATATGGATCCATATAAACATGGGTGATCTCAAATGCTATATATGCATGTCAATGATCTAATAAACATGGCATAAGCATAATGAACAATAAAACAAGACATGCTATTAATCAAAGACATGAAAAGCATGCAAATATAAATAAGAAGTAAGAGATCGTTACCAAAACCGAAGAGGCAACTCTCCATGTCTCCAAAACACGGTGGTCCTTCCACCAAACTCCCTTGAAAGTGATGCATCCAAATAGTCCTCTTTTAAGCTCGGAACGCATCCACCTCAAGGCACCATCGCTCTCACGTCATGCGAGAGCCCACACCAACATCAAATACAATAGGGGTGGTCTTTGGTACCCATACTATTTTGGGTCCATGGGGGTTAGTTCCTTTCTAACCCAAACAAATTTATTTGCTAAACTTACATCATGAATACGATAATAGCAAAACTTAGCAAGGTGGCCCTTACGTCCACAATGTGTACAAGTGCACACATGAGCATACAACGTGTTATGGATGTGACCGTGAGGAGCATGTGTATGCCGTGGACGGTGTGCATGCAAAGATGGAACTTGTTTCTTTCGAAACAAAGATTCCAAATGTGTATGGCTCAAAACACAATGGCTCAAAGTGGAGCCCAAACAATCCATATTCTTCTTTATCAATTTTATATCATTTTCAATTAAAGAAGAAGAGGGGCATGTAATAGATAAGCTAGGTGAAGCTACACTAGCATGGCAAACATGTGAATCTATATCAATTTTCAAAGATTCATTTTCTTTAAACAAATTTCTAAATCCTTTGAAATAGAAGCAATTTTCATTTTAAAGAATCATTTTCTTTTAAAACAAAATTAACTTTTGAAGACAAGTTTTCATTTTTCTTCAAAATTATTTCACAATCATTTTTGGATTTTAAAAATTCAATTTCCTTTAGGACAAGATCAAGTCTAGATTTTAATGAATCTCTCTCATTAGAAATCTCCACTTTCTCTTGCAAAACCAAGTCTAGTCTTGAACTTAAAATCTTATTTTCTTTATTAAGTTCAAAACTCTTATTTTTCAAGAGATTATATTTTTCCAATAATTTTTCACAAACAATAGAGACTTCTTCATTCAAGGCATTGGCATCAATATGATCATTAGTTGAAGAACTAGCATCATTACAATCTAATTGAGATTCCGAATATACCTCAAGGGAGTCATTCCCTTGGACCATGAAGTATTGTGGCTCGAATTCTCCACTAGATTCATCTGTTGGCCCAAGAGGTTACACTCTCCATTTGTTTAGAGTTTTGATGATAACAAAACACTTAAGAGCTATATTGGTACTAATAAGTTTGTTCAAGATGAGTTTCAGGTTAGTACTATTTTGAAGGCCATTGTTTAGCTTTTGCAAGACTTTCTTGGTTCATGAAGCAAATAAGAAAAAAGGCACTAGAAGGAATGATCATAGAAGAGAAGGTCTAGCATGGCATTGCATGACTCAAGACTTCAATTTGGCTCGAGAGACTTCATTAGATTTGTTTTTAGTTTTATAGTTTTGTCAAAGAATAGTGGATAGGTTGAAGCTCAAATACACACACATAAATTTAATACGTTTGGTTTTTGATTTAATCGGTTTTGGATTTCAAGTACATATATCGGGTTTTGGATTTGAACCAGTTTTAGTTCTGCTGATCTGCTTGACACCCTTTTATAGTTGTTATCATAACTTTTTATTCTTATATTCAAATAACATGATTTAAATTGAATTTCAAAGATAACTTTCAGATCTAAATTTATTATTCAATAATCATTTTCAGATTCAGATTTTAAAGATGTCAAATATTTAGTTGAACTCTGTTCTTGTTCTGAAAATAACTTACAGTTTTTGTTTTGACACTTGTCAGTATTTTATTGATAACTTTTTAATAAAAAATGATATTAAGTTGATTTCAGTTGAATTAAAACGAAGACTTAAATATCTACAAATTATTACTATATACCTTATTCTGAATTCGAACGTTTGCATCCTGAAAAATGTGCTCAAAGTTGACCAATCTGCCAGATTGGCAGTAATGGCTAATTTTCTGGAGGCTGATTTTTAACATGTTTTCAAAATGTGTTTAAGTTTAAATAAAACGTGGTTAGCTATATTAGAGGGTCAATTTCTTCCTCTTATATTCAGGTAAAACTTTTCTATGTTTACTCTTCCTATATCCTATATAAAGGGGTCATTAGGGTAGAGGTTTTTACAACAACAAGCATTGGCAAAATATTCAAAGTTTTCAAAGGCTTTCAAAAGAGTTTGGTCCTCGGTTTTTGTGCTGAAGAATCTCTCATTCCTGAAGTTTTAGTTTCTAAACTCTCTCAAGTTCTTTTCTTTTTCACTTACATTATTTGAGCTTCAATTCTAACCATTGTTCTACAGGGTTCTTGTAAGGGAAAGAGGCTTTTGCAAAAGAGAGTTTGTGGTCTTTTGATCACCAAGAAATACTTGTATTCAAGATTGTGGAGTTGGGTACTCCGATGTGATTGTAACTCTTTGTGAAGTTATAGTGGTTAGAAATCCTTCTGGGTGAAGGCGGGGACGTAGAGCTGGGTGCTCGAACCTTGAAAAAATTCTCGGTGTTTGCGTTTGGTTTACTTGCTCTTATCTCTTGCACTATATTACTTGCTTTAATTACTTGCTTCAATTCCTTTCTCTATATATATTCATTGCTTTATTCACTTGTTGCATATTCATTTTGTCAATCAAATACTCATACAACAAGATTGCATTGCGCACCTCAAACTCTTATCAAGAGGAATCATGAGGAAGGAGTTCAGAGCCCTTCACGGGGTATTCGGCTTCTAGTCTTATTTTGGGTTGATTGTTGCATCATAAATTTTTAATTGTGCATTGATTAGCATTATCACTTATTCACCCACCCTCTAGGTGATTTCAATTGGTATCAGAGCTTGCACTCTAGGTTTTGGCTTAACATCCTTAGAGAGATCCTAAAAATTTGCTAATCACTACTTGCATTCTTTCATTCATACACTAGTAAACATGGCCGACAACATTAAGACCCCTCCTAAATTTGATGGACTAAATTTCCCCATTTGGAAGGTTAGGATGACTATTTTTCTACAATCTTTAGGTAGCTTAGTGGCTAAATCCTTGACCAAGCCCTATGTTAGACCCGATAGTGAGGAGAGCACTTGGTCCAACTTTGCCTATAAAGAATATGAGGCTAATTCTAAGGCCCAAAATTCCCTTCTCACCGCCTTGAATGAGGATGATCTTACACGGGTTATACACTGCCAATCCGCCTATGAGATTTGGCAACATTTGTTGGTCACTCACGAGGGGACATCACAAGTCAAGAGAGCCAAAATAGATCTCTTGAGGTCCCTATATGAAAGTTTCAAAATGCTTGAAGATGAATCTATTGATTCTATGATTACAAGGTTTACTAAAATTACCAATGCTCTTTCCTCTTTAGGTGATGATATAAGCAATGATCAAAAGGTGCGAAAAGTGATTCGAGCTCTTCCTTCATCATGGGAGATAAAGGCTACCACCTTAAAAGAGTTGAATGATAAAGATGAAATGGATCTCATAAGTCTTATTGGAAACCTTAAGACTCATGAGATGGAGAAGAAGGCAAGAGAAGAAGCGGTACCTCAAAAGAAGAAGTCCATAACCTTCAAGTCTTCCTCCACAATCGACGACAATGAAGAAGATGAAGAAGATGATGAGGAGCTATCTCTCCTAGTAAGAAATGTGAAGAGGTTGTACCGCAAGAACAAACTCAACTTTAGAAGAAAATTAGAAGGGAAGGAGGATAGAAGAATCATATGCTTCAATTGCCGCAAACCCGGACACATCATGGCCGATTGCCCGGATTTCAAGAAAAAGGTGACTTCCTCCTTTAAACAAAAGAGGCCGGTTGAAAAGAAAGCATAAGAAGCTACTTGAGATTCGGAAAGCGAATCTGAAGATGAGGTCGATACGGCAAATATGTGTTTCATGGCAAACACACCCAAGGTAACCTCTCAACCTTTTGATGAAGATAATGAATTAAGTAAAGAAATGCTTGTACATGCCTTTATTGAACTTTCTGAAAGCTATGATGATAAAAAGGTAGAATGTTCAAAATTGGAAAAGGAAATTGCTTTTCTTAAAAATCAACTTGCTATTGTTTCACAAGAAAAGGATGAAATTTCTTCTAACCTTGTTTCTACTAAAAGAGAATTTGAAGCTTATAAAGTTGCTTGTAAAGCAAAATTTCTAAAAGTTGATGAAAATGAATTTTCTTTGTTAAAAACTAGAATTGTTGATTTTGAAAATGTTTTGAAAGATTGTGCTTTTAATACTAAGAAATTAGAAGAAAAGTTTTCAAAAAGGCACACTCCACATGTTAAGAATGATAAAACAACCCATGCTAAAAATGCTCATCATGTCAACACTTCACACAACACTTCACATGTTAAATCTACTCATGCTCACAAGTCCCATGCTAGTAAGCCACACACTCATTATGCATTTAAATATGGTAGAGTTTATAGATGTACTTATTATGGTAAAAATGGCCATTTAGCTAAGTTTTGCTATGATCAAATTAATAGAACAAATAATCTTGTGTGGGTTCGTGACACTAACCCCCATGGACCCAAAAGAGTATGGGTACCAAAGACCACCCCTATTGTATTTGATGTAGGTGTGGGCTCTCGCATGACGTGAGAGTTATGGTACCTTAAAGTGGATGCGTTCCGAGCTTAAAGAGGATAATTTGGATGCATCACTTTCAAGGGGAGTTTGGTGGGAGGACCACCTTGTTTTGGAGACATGGAGAGTTGCCATCTAGGTTTTTGGTAACAATCTCTTACTCCCTTTATGTTTGCATGCTTATTAAATTATTCATTTATAGCATGTCTTATTTTAATGTTCATTATGCCATATGCCATGATATTTAGATTAGTGATATACATGTTTAGTTATTTGAGACACCCATATTTAATATGAATTTATATCTTTGTGTTCTCACATTTGTTTTTAACTAATGTGTATGTCCTAGATCTATGCATGTGCATATACTTAATGATCATATGTATGTTTATGAGTTTTGTTTTGATACTTCATGTTTTGATTACTTGTTTGAATGTTAGTTTTCATTAAAACTTGGATATATACTTGTACAACTAATGAGCCACAAATAGAATATTACGTGTTTGTAGTTGAATGCTCATTTGTACCCATTAGATGTACTAGTATAGTCTAGTTTTGATGATTCATTTCTCATATCGTAGTGTTTTTTTTATGTTTTAACTTTATGTATATGTCCATCTTATCTAAACTATTAAATATACATATACATCCTTGAGCCACTTGCTTTCATGCATATACTTTTGTGGACTCTTTCATGTTTGGATATGTATGTATACTTTAGTTTGTATAAAACATACATATGCCTTGAAGATTAAATCGTTTTGATGATTCACTTGTGTTTCATGTTTTAAGGAATTCATTATTGAGCTTGATTGCCTAGTTTCATGATAATGTGTTTCACATACATCTTGTACCCTCACTTTACTTATTGTTTTCTAATAATTTTATTTTCATAAGTATGATATGGGCTTTATGAATTTTTTAGTATTGATGATCATGTGATTTACTTGTGCTTCATGAAATATATTTTTGATTTATTCCTTACTTGAAGGATTTCGTACTAGTTTACAAACTTTTCATATAACTAGTTCGTATTCTTCATATGATAGTATTTTCAAATGTACTCTATTTTCAAACCTATTTTTAAAAACCCCTACCCATTTTTAAGGGCGGTTGGATGGGAGATCATGCTCATGTATGCTTTATAGTGAAAATCATTTTAAACTTGAACATGATTGGGTGATAGGTTATATGAGATATACAATTGATATTATTGTTGTTTCAATTGGCACCATTGGATCTTTTCAATTGGTATCAATATTGACATTTCTTGTATACTCATATACTTTTATATATGAATGCTTAAATTTCAAAGAGTATCAATTTCAAATTTTTTTTCGTACATATATTTGTTTATGCTAAAGCTTGAAGTTTTAATGACTATCATGTTTTCAATTGATTAGTTTTCAATTGATATTTTAATAACAATGCTTAAGCTTATGAAAAATAAAAACTTTTTTGATCATTGTTTTACCTGGTATTTCATAAAGGGGGAGAAAACTCGTATTTTATCTTTCAATTGGTATTTGGTTTACCATTGGTTTTGTATTCCACTCCCTTACTTTATGATAGAAAATAATAATTTCAATTTGGTATCATATGTTTAAAAAGAATAATACTTTAAAATGGTATCAAGATTGTATTTGTTTTCTCAAAATTGGTATCAAGATGCTTATTTGTTTACTCAATTGGTATCAAGATTTGTTTACTTTCATTGGTATCTATTGATCTATTTCTTTCAATTGGTATCCATGAAAATTTATATTGATTTGTTTGTTTGACCCCTTTTGTTAATTCTTTGTTTCGAACAAAAAGGGGGAGAAGAATGTTTTGTTTATACTTTAATCCCTTTTTGATGTATGACAAAATGGGGGAGAAGTATAATATGAGTATAATATGAGTATGGTTTTGGTTTTTTGCAAAGCGTGTGTTTTTATGAATTCTTGTATATGAGTTCTAAGTTTATATGGTTTTGTGTTTCCAAGTGTGTGTTTTATGACACATGATTTTTAGTCTCATGGTTTTCTATTGTTCAAATTGCTTTTACTTGTTTAATATAGCATAATTTGAGGGGGAGTTTTCACCTCTCTTTTATCTTATTTATATAGCCTATTTGTTTTGTCATCATCAAAAAGGGGGAGATTGTTGGCCCAAGAGGTTACACTCTCCATTTGTTTAGAGTTTTGATGATAACAAAACACTTAAGAGCTATATTGGTACTAATAAGTTTGTTCAAGATGAGTTTCATATTAGTACTATTTTGAAGGCAATTATTTAGCTTTTACAAGACTTTCTTGGTTCATGAAGCAAATAAGAAAAAAGGCACTAGAAGGAATGATCATAGAAGAGAAGGTCTAGCATGGCATTGCATGGCTCAAGACTTCAGTTTGGCTCGAGAGATTTCATTAGATTTGTTTTTAGTTTTATAGTTTTGTCAATGAATAGTGGATAGGTTGAAGCTCAAATACACACACATAAATTTAATACGTTTGGTTTTTATTTAATCGGTTTTAGATTTCAAGTACATATATCGGGTTTTGGATTTGAACCAGTTTTAGTTTTGCTGATCTGCTTGACACCCTTTTATAGTTGTTATCATAACTTTTTATTCTTATATTCAAATAATATGATTTAAATTGCATTTCAAAGATAACTTTTAGATTTAAATTTATTATTCAATAATCATTTTCAGATTCAGATTTTAAAGATGTCAAATATTTAGTTGAACTCTGTTCTTGTTCTGAAAATAGCTTACAGTTTCTGTTTTGACACTTGTCAGTGTTTTATTGATAACTTTTTAATAAAAGATGATATTGAGTTTATTTCAGTTGCATTAAAACGAAGACTTAAATATCTACAAATTATTCCTATATACATTATTCTGAATTTGAACGTTTGCAGCCTAAAAAATGTGCTCAAAGTTGACCAATCTGCCAGATTGGCAGTAATGGCTAATTTTCTGGAGGCTGATTTTTAACATGTTTTCAAAATGTGTTTAAGTTTAAATAAAACATGGTTAGCTGTATTAGAGGGTCAATTTTTTCCTCTTATATTCAGGTAAAACTTTTCTATGTTTACTCTTCCTAAATCCTATATAAAGGAGTCATTAGGGTAGAGGTTTTTACAACAACAAGCATTGGCAAAAAATTCAAAGTTTTCAAAGGCTTTCAAAAGAGTTTGGTTCTTGGTTTTTATGCTGAAAGAATCTCTCATTCCTGAAGTTTTAGTTTCTAAACTCTCCCAAGTTCTTTTTCTTTTTCACTTACATTATTTGAGCTTCAATTCTAACCATTGTTCTACAGGGTTCTTGTAAGGGAAAGAAGCTTTTGCAAAAGAGAGTTTGTGGTCTTTTGATCACCAAGAAATACTTGTATTCAAGATTGTGGAGTTGGGTACTCCGATGTGATTGTAACTCTTTGTGAAGTTATAGTGGATAGAAATCCTTCTGGGTGAAGGCGGGGACGTAGAGCTGGGTGCTCGAACCTCAAAAAAATTCTCAGTGTTTGCGTTTGGTTTACTTGCTCTTATCTCTTGCACTATATTACTTGCTTTAATTACTTGCTTCATTCCTTGCTCTATATATATTCATTGCTTTATTCACTTGTTGCATAATCATTTTGTCAATCAAATACTCATACAACAAGATTGCATTGCGCACCTCAAACTTTTATTAAGAGGAATCACGAGGAAGGAGTTCAGAGCCCTTCACGGGGTATTCGGCTTCTAGTCTTGTTTTGGGTTGATTGTTGCATCATAAATTTTAATTGTGCATTGTTTAGCATTATCACCTATTAACCCCCCCTCTAGGTGATTTCAATCTCCATGATGTTGGGCGTTTGTAGCTCGGAGGAAGTCAACTTATTCCACACTGAAAAGGCGGAATCAAAGTTAGAAACAAGCATAAGATAATCTTTGTTAAGCGTGCTTCTAATAGCCTCAAGGGCAAGTGTATTGGCCCCTAAATGATTGCGATTACCAAGATAGCATTTCAGCGGTAAGAAAAACATGCAAGCCTAAGGTTTTCAAATACATGGACATTCTAAGTTTCCACATGTCAATGTTGGAGACATCAAACATGGGAGGTGACAAGCAATCCATGAGTGTGTGCAAATAATATACGTGCAAAGGCAAACGATAAATTAGCTAACCAAGATCACACTCCTAGGTGGTTAAATCAAATATCAGGAGCGTAGGCTCTGATACCAATTGAAAGTACACCTAGAGGGGGGTGAATAGGTGTACCGCTAATCTAATGAACTAAATGCAAAATAAAAAACTAATTGTAACTACACTTAGTGGAACCAACGAGTGTAGCCGAATTCCCCGTGAAGGGCTCTGGACTAACTCCTCTTGATTCCTCTGAATAAGAGTTGAGGCGCTATATCAAGCTCTCGTGGTTAAGCACAAGTGAGGCACACAAACACACAAGCATGTATATGGTATGCAATATGAAACAATGTTCAAATAAAGAGAGAGAGAGTTTAGAGGCAATGGATCAAACGCAAACAACAAGATGTGTTTCGAGGTTCGAGCACCGAGCTCTACGTCCCCGCCTTCACCGAGAAGGATTTCCAATCCACTAGGAGTACCGAACTCCTCTCTCAACCAATACAACCTCCACTGAGGCAATACAAAGGGTCTACCGAAGACCGGAGTACCGAACTCCACCAATCCAACCAATACAACCTCCACCGAGGCAACACAAATACCACCTCACACAAGAGGCGTTGGCCCTTAGCCAAACAACCACAACCTCAACCTCTACCAAAGAGGGAGCTAACCACAACCCAAATCAACCTCTACCAAAGAGGGATACAACAAGAAAGGGTTTACAACTTGGTGGTTTCCTCAACCACAAACAATTTTCCCACAAATAAAGATCCTATAGAATAGGATAGCAAGATATAGCTCAAGTGTGGAAAACTAAGTATTTTGATCAAAGAAAATCTCTTGGGAAAATACCAAATAGATATAGAATTTTAGACCAAAAAACTAATTCCCAAAAACCTATTTTCTTTGAAATAAACAAAACACTTTAAAACAAATAAGATGGATCTTTTTGGCACTAAAACAATTTTGAAAACTTGTTTAAAACACTAGAGAAACTCTGTAAATTTTGCTCTTAAAATCTTAACCAAACCCTAAACAAATGGGGTATTTATACTCCTCCAAAGAAACTAGCCGTTGGAGCTGAAAAACAGCTCTGGCGGCTGGCGGTCGACCGGCCCGGTCGACTGCCAACGGTCAAATTTTTGACCGTTGGAGGCTAGCGGTTGACCGCCCGGTCGACCGTCCCAATCCAGAGAGCAAATTCTCTCTGGCCGGTCGACCGCTCGGTCGACCGTGCCAAGCCTTACGGTCGATCGTTCGGTCGACCGCCCCCACCCGAGAGTGGGGTACTTGCAGTCGGTCGACCGCTCGGTCGACCGGCCCAACTGGCTGGCCAGCGTGCAGGTTTTGTGCACGTCGGTCGACCGGTCCGGTCGATCGACTCTGGGTTCAGTCGACCGTCCCGGTCAACCGCCAGAGCCTGGCAGGCTGAGTTCTGGGACAGGAAAACTTGTTTTAAAATATCTTTAAAAATCCCATAAAACTTCTAAAATTCCACAAAAATAGTTTTATCATAATACATTGAAATATAAACTTGTGTGAAAAATTCCAACACAAATTTCAAACTTTTTGAACCATTTTTGTGACTTATAAATTTTGCCAAAAAACAAAAACCGTATTTTTCAAACTTGGATTTTTCAAATGAAAATTCGTTTTGTCCAAAACTCATCCAAATACAAAAACATGATATTTAAACACGTTTAGGCATGTTGCATATGGACATAAGTCCAATATACATGAAACATATATATATATCATTGTTTTTGACTTTAATTCCAAAAATATGTTTGTTCAAAATACCAAAACGCCAAAACTCATGAATAGGCATATCAAAATAAGTTTGTCTATGATATGAAGCATGTATGTATATAGAACATATCTAATATACATTTAAACAATGTAAACTTGTTTTGAATCTAACTATTCATGAAAACAAGATCGGTTAAACCAAAAACCGAAAACCAATATCCAAAACATAAAACGTGCGTTGTGAACTTAAGCATATCACACTATTCTAATCTTTACAAATGGATCTAAAACAAACTAAAAACTATGTACCGATGTCTTCTTTACGAACTCCGTCTTCAAGCCGACTCGATCCAAACCGTGATCCACCGAGTTTGACTCCAACGAGTGCTATATATGATCTCGATGCTCGGGCTCTTGAATCACAAAGTGAGAGGCTTCAAAACTCCTTTGTTGAAGCTAATCACCAACTAATATCTTGGTTAAAGATCTAAAACTAAACATCACAAAATTATTAGTAAACATAACTACATGAGTTAATCATCATCAAAACTAGAGTGGAAGGCCTCTGGGCCAACAGGTAATTTACACTAAAATTAAAAGAAAAGAAAGTTAAAACCTAAAAGAAAAACTTACCTCCTCTAGTTGATTACTTACCTGGAAACCTTGCATGTTTTACCTTGCTTCAGAGGCGATCAACGCATAAGCCATAAGATCGAGCTCAGTCCCCATTCGCATTACATCATCAAGGCAAAAAATAATGAAATGATACGGGATCTTGAGGAGGAGAACATCATCATGAAATATCAGTGGCACTCACACAAACATGGCCATACTGATACTTCTAAGTTCACTTGGACATTCATCAAAATCAAAAGAGGAAAAGTAGAAAAACAAGAAGAACATATAAACAAGAAACGCAAAAAGATGTTACCTTTGACTGCTTTTAGAAATGATGAAAGAAAAGAGGAGGTTACATTGGTGTCACTCTCAACATAAGTCTCTCTCTCTCTCTCATACATGAATCTCAGTCTATCCTATGCTTATAAAGAAATAAAAATTACATAAAAACAAAAATAAAAACCTACACTACAAAGAATGAAAATTGGCCTAAATTCTACTCTCTGCTTGGTCATTCCTTTTACCTTTGAGATTGCAGGCATTTATAAGAGAAATGCTGAGGGTAGAGGAGTATGAAGATAAGGGAAGCTAACTATTTCTGAATTTGAATCCTCTCCTTATCTCCAAACTTGATTTGATATGGATATTCAGTTCTGATCTGCAGCTTATTGGCGTATTTATTGCTAAATATAAGTTATTAAATGATAGAATTAGAAACAGTGATCAACTTAAGAGTTGTAGCCCTTTAAGTCCTCTTTTTTGGATTATCTTAAATCATCAGATTTGAGTTTTGGTAACAAAAGTTATGATTCAAATACTAAAATATATCCATCCAGAATCCGAGTCAAAATTGCTTCATCTCATCTTGAGGAAGAGAACATCATCATAAAATATCGGTGGCACTCACACAAACATGGCTATACTGATGCTTCTAGGTTCACTTGGATATTCATCAAAACCAAAAAGAGGAAAAGTAGAATAGAAGAAAAATATATAAACAAGAAAAGCATAAAGATGTTACCTTTGATTACTTATAGAAACGATGAAAGAAAGGAGGAGGTTACATCGGTGCCACTCTTAACATAAGTCTCTTTCTCTTACTTACATGAATCTCAGTCTAACCTATGCTTACAAAGAAATAAAAAAATTACATAAAACGAAAATAAAAACCTACACTAAAATGAATGAAAACTGGCCTAAAATCTATCTTTCCTTGGTCATTCCCCTTTGCCTTTAAGATTGCAGGTATTTATAGGAGAAATCCAGAGGTTAGAGGAGTATGAAGATAGGGAAAGATGGATATTTCTGAATTTGAATCCTTCACTTATCTCCAAACTTGATTTGATGTGGATATTCAGTTCTAATCTGCAGCTTGTTAGCATATTAATTGCTGAATATAACTTATCAAATGACAGAATTAGAAATACTGATCAACTTAAGAGTTGTATCCCTTTACGTTTTCTTTCTGGATCATTTTGAGTAATTAGATTTGAATTATGGTAGCAAAAATTATGATTCAAATATTAAAATGTATCCAGTCAGAATCTGAGTCAAATTTACTTCATCTATAGGATTTTCCCAAGAGATTTTCTTTGATCAAAACACTTAGTTTTTCACACTTGAGCTATATCTCCTATCCTATTCTATAGGATGTTTATTTGTGGGAAAATTGTTTGTGGTTGAGGAAACCACTAAGTTGTATTTGCTTATTGTATCCCTCTTTGGTAGAGGTTGATTTGGGTTGTGGTTAGCTCCCTCTTTGGTAGAGGTTGAGGTTGTGGTTTACTCCCTCTAGTGTGAGGTGGAGTTGGATTTGTTTCCCTCAAGTGTTGAGGTGATTGATTGTTTGACTACGGGCCTACCCCTCTTGTGTGAGGTGGTGTTTGTGTTGCCTCGGTGGAGGTTGTATTAGTTGAATTGGTGGAGTTCGGTACTCCGGTCTTCGGTAGACCCTTTGTATTGCCTCGGTGGAGGTTGTATTGGTTGAGAGAGGAGTTCGGTACTCCTAGTGGATTGGAAATCCTTCTCGGTGAAGGCGGGGACGTAGAGCTCGGTGCTCGAACCTCAAAACACATCTTGTTGTTTGCGTTTGATCCATTGAATCTAAACTCTCTCTCTCTTTATTTGTGCATTGCTTTATTTTGTCATATCATATACATGCTTGTGTGTTTGTGTGCCTCACTTGTGCTTAACCACGAGAGCTTCATATAGCGCCTCAACTCTTATTCAGAGGAATCAAGAGGAGTTAGTCCATAGCCCTTCACTGGGAATTCGGCTACACTCGTTGGTTGCACTAAGTGTTGTTGCAATTAGTTTTTAATTTCCGCATTTAGTTCATTAGATTAGCGGTACACCTATTCACCCCCCCTCTAGGTATACTTTCAATTGATATCAGAGCCTACGCTCCTGATATTTTGTTTAACCACCTAGGAGTGTGATCTTGGTTAGCTAATCTATCATTTGCATTTGCACGTATATTATTTGCACACACTCATGGATTGCTTGTCTCCTCCCTTGTTTGATGTTTCCAACATTGACATGTGAAAATTTAGGATGTCCATGTATTTGAAAACCCTAGGCTTGCATGTTTTCCTTGCCGCTACCAAGAAATGCTATCTTGGTAATCGCAATCATATAGAGGCCAATGCACTTGCCCTTGAGGCTATTAGAAGCACGCTTAACAAAGATTATCTTATGCTTGTTTCTAACTATGATTCCACCTTTTCAGTGTGGAACAAGTTGACTTCCTTTGAGCTAGAAACGCCAAACATCATGGAGGATGAATCTAGTGGAGAATCTGTGCCACAATGCTTCTTGGTCCAAGAGAATGACTCCCTTGAGGTATATTCGGAATCTCAATTAGATTGTAATGATGCTAGTTCTTTAACTAATGATCATATTGATGCCAATGGCTTGAATGAAGAACTCTCTACTGTTTGTGAAAAATTATTGGAAAAATATAATCTCTTGAAAAATAAGAGTTTTGAACTTAATAAAAAAACAAGATTTTAAGTTCAAGACTAGACTTGGTTTTGCAAGAGAAAGTGGAGATTTCTAATGAGAGGGATTCATTGAAGTCTAAACTTGATCTTGCCCTAAAAGAAAATGAATTTTTGAAAAATAAAAATGATTGTGAAATAACTTTGAAGAAAAATGAAAACTTATCTTCAAAAGTTAATTTTGTTTTAAAAGAAAATGATTCTTTAAAAATGAAAATTGCTTCCATTTCAAAGGACTTGGAAGTTTGTTTAAAGAAGAATATTGTTTTGAAAAATGATATAGATACACATGTTTGCCATGCTAGTGTAGGTTCACCTAGCTCACCTATTGCATGCCACTCTTTTTCTTTAATTGAAAATGATATATCTATGCTAAAGAAGAATATTGATTGTTTGGGCTCCACTTTGAGCCATTGTGTTGTGAGCCATACAAGTTTAGAATCTTGTTTCGAAAGAAACAAGTTCCATCTTTGCATGCACACCATCCACGGCATACACATGCTCCTCACGGTCACATCCATAACACGTTGTATGCTCATGTGTACACTTGTGCACATTGTGGACGTAAAGGCCACCTTGCTAAGTTTTGCTATGATCGTATTCATGATGTAAATTTAGCAAATAAATTTGTTTGGGTTAGGAAAGGAACTAACCCCCATGGACCCAAAAGAGTATGGGTACCAAAGACCACCCCTATTGTATTTGATGTAGGAGTGGGCTCTCGCATGACGTGAGAGAAATGGTGCCTTGAAGTGGATGCGTTCCGAGCTTAAAGGGAACTATTTAGATGCATCACTTTCAAGGGGAGTTTAGTGGGAGGACCACCTTGGTTTGGAGAACTAGAGAGGTGCCTTCATCGGTTTTGGTATCGATCTCTAACTCCCGTTTATGTTTACATGCTTTTCATGTCTTTGATTCATAGCATGTCATGTTTTATTGGTCATTATGCTTATGCCATGTTTATTAGACTAGTGATATACATGTTTAGTTATTTGAGACACCCATGTTTAATATGGACCTATATATATGTGTTCTCACTTTGTTTTTAACTAATATGTATGTCTTAGATCTAATGCACATGCATATACATAATGATCATATGTATGTTTATGATTTTTGTTTTATTTTGATGCTTCATGTTTTGATGTTTATAGATTATTATGTTAAATGCCATGATTATTAGATCATTGACATGCATGTATAGCTTTTGAGATCACCCTTGTTTATAAGGACCCATATGTTGTGTTCTCACCATTGTTTAGCTATTATGCATATCATAGCTCTAATAGCATGTGGATTTACATAATGATCATTTTTCATGCTTATCAGGTTGATTTATGTCTCGTTTTATGCTTCAAATTTTGAATATATGTTTAAATGTTAGTTTTCATTAAAACTAGGATATATACTTGTACATATAGTGGGCCACAAATAGATCATTATATATTTGTGCTTGAATGCTTATTTGTACTCATTAGATGTGCTAGTATAGTCTAGTTTTGATGATTCATGCATTTTAACTTGTATTCCCCATTTTGGACATGTTTTATGATCATGTATTTTCACTTCATGTATATGTCTATCTTGTCCAAACTATTAATTATACATATACATCCTTTGAGCCACATGCCTTCATGCATATACATTTGTGGACTCGTTGTGTTTGGATATGTATGTATACTTTAGTTTGTATAAGACATACATATGCCTTGAAGATTTAATCGTTTTGATGATTTTCATGTTTTAAGGAATTTTGAGCTTTATTGCCTAATTTCATGATTATGTGTTTCACATAACACTTGTACACTCACTTCATTTAAATGTTTCTCATGATTATGTTTTCATGAGTATGTATGGGCTTTATGGACTTTGAGTGTTTAGTGACCATGTGATTTACATGTTTTTCATGAAATATAATTTTGTTTTATTCCTTGCTTGAAGGATTTCGTACTAGTTTTCAAGATTTTCCATTTAACTAGTTGCGGTATTCTTCGTTATGGTAGAGTTTTCAAACATACTATATTTTTTTTCAAACCTATTTTTGAAACCCCTACCTTCCACGGGCGGTTGGTTGGGCGACCATGCCTTGTATGTTAATATTGAAAATCTTTTAAACATGTGCATGAAATGGGTGGAAAAGTATTATGAGATATACACTTGATATTATTGTTGTTTCAATTGGTATCATTGGACTATTTCAATTGGTATCAATATTGACATTTTTTTTTGTATACTCATATATTGTTTTTTATGTATGTATGCTTAGAATTCAAATAATATCAATTTCGATTGGTATCTAATTTTTCATACATATATATGTTTTATCTCTGCTTACTATATATATCTTTAAGCACAAATTTTGATTATGATAAGCCTGATTTTTAATGACTATCATGTTTCAATTGATTAGTTTTTAATTGGTATACTAATACAAGCTTATGCATCGTTTTATTTGGTATTTCATAAAGGGGGAGAAAGCTCGTATTTCATCTTTCAATTGGTATTTTGTTTACTATTGGTTTTGTATTCCACTCCCATACTTTATGGTGAAAAATGATTGAAAAATTAATATTGATTTTTAATTTGGTATCATATGCTTATAAAGAATAATACCTTACAATTGGTATCAAGATGTTTATTTTGTTTACTTTCAATTGGTATCTATTGATCCATTTCTTTCAATTGGTATCCATGAAAATTTATATTGGTATTTTAAAATTTGATTTACTAAGATATCTCAAAATTTGTTTTACTCAAAATGTTAAATGTTTTGATGTGTATTGCCTATATGCAAGGGAGCCTAACATCTCTTCTACATATAGATTCATGTTGAGTGTATCTTATATTAAGGAGCTTGACAACTCTTTTTTATGCGATAACACGTGTGTAGGGGGAGCTTCACATCTCCTCTTATGCATTGCATATTATGTGTTATGTGAGTTAGGGCTTGTCATCCCTCCTTCATGTAATGTATATATGTAGGGAAGTTAACTTAGCGTCTTCCTCTTCATGAATGTATATCGCATATATCCTTTATTGATTTGTTTTATGTCACCCCTTTGTTGATTTTTGCTTTTGACAAAAAGGGGGAGAACATTTTGTTTTTACTTTAACCCCTTTGTTGATGATTGACAAAAAGGGGGAGAAGTATTTGAGAAGTATTTGATATATATGCATTTTTTTTCCTTGCTTTATCCATAAAGGGGAAAAGTATTTATGTTTATGCATATATGTTTTGTTTTGCAAATAGGAGAAAAAGTATTTGATGAGTTTTATGCTTGATTGGCATGTTTATCTCCATGTATTTGCATACATGTTTATTGTTTATTGTAATGCATGAGTTAAGGGGGAACTTCTTTGAACCTTAACTTTAATCCATGCATATATAACTCCATGAGTTTTGTCATCATCAAAAATGGGGAGATTGTTGGCCCAGAGGCCTTCCACTCTAGTTTTGAAGATGATTAACTCATGTAGTTATGTTTACTAATAATCTTGTGATGTTTAGTTTCAGATCCTTTACCAAGATATTAATTGGTGAATAGTTTCAACAAAGAAGTTTTGAAGCCTTTCACTTGGTAATTCAAGAGCCCGAACATCAAGATCATATATAGCACTCGTTGGAGTCAAGCTCGGTGGATCACGGTTTGGATCGAGTCGGCTTGAAGACGGAGTTCGTCAAGAAGACATCGGTACCTAGTTTATAGTTTGTTTTAGATCCATTTGTAAAGATTAGAATAGTGTGATATGCTCAAGTTCACAACACACACACGTTTTATGTTTTGGATATTGGTTTTCGGTTTTTTGATTTAACCGATATTGATTTCCATGAATAGTTAGATTCAAAATAAGTTTACATTGTTTAAATGTATATTAGATATGTTCTATATACATACATGCTTCATAACTTAGACAAACTTATTTTGATATGCCTATTCATGAGTTTTTGGCGTTTTGGTATTTTAACAAAACATATTTTGGAATTAAAATATAAAACATGAATATATATCTATTTCATGTATATTGGACTTATGTCAATATGCAACATGTCTAAAAGTGTTTAAATATCATGTTTTTGTATTTGGATGAGTTTTGGACAAAACGAATTTTCATTTGAAAAATCCAAGTTTGAAAAATACGGTTTTTGTTTTTCGGCAAAATTTATAAGTCAGAAAAATGGTTCAGAAAGTTTGAAATTTGTGTTGAAATTTTTCACACAAGTTTATATTTCAATGTATTATGATAAAACTATTTTTGTAGAATTTTAGAAGTTTTATGGGATTTTTAAAGATATTTTAAACCAAGTTTTTCTGCCCCAGAATGCCTTCAGCCAGGCTCTGGCGGTCGACCGGTCCGGTCGACCGACGTGCACAAATCGTGCACGCTGGCTTGCCACTTGGGCCGGTCAACCGAGCGATCGACCGACTGCAAGTACCCCACTCTCGGGTGGGGGCGGTCGACCGTAAGGCGTGGGCGGTCGACCGAGCAGTCGACCGACCAGAGAGCATTTGCTCTCTGGATTGGGACGGTCGACCGGGCGGTCGACCGCTAGCTTCCAACGGTCAAAAATTTGACCGTTGGCGGTCGACCGGGCGGTCGACCGCCAGCCGCCAAGGCTGACAGATCAGCCTAACGGCTAGTTTTTGATTGGGGCTTTATATACCCCATTTGTTTGAGTTTTTCTCTAAGATTTTTAGAGCCAAAAATTCCAGATCTCTTCTAGTGTTTTAAGCAAAAAGTTTTTGGTTCAAATTGCTATTCTTTATTTGTTTTTAAAGTGTTTTGTTTATTTCAAAGAAAATAGGTTTTTGGGAATTAGTTTCTTGGTCTAAAATTCTATATCTATTTGTTATTTTCCCAAGAGATTTTCTTTGATCAAAACACTTAGTTTTCCATACTTGAGCTATATCTTCTATCCTATTCTATAGGATCTTTATTTGTGGGAAAATTATTTATGGTTGAGGAAACCACTAAGTTGTAAACCCTTTGCTTATTGTATCCCTCTTTGGTAGAGGTTGATTTGGGTTGTGGTTAGCTCCCTCTTTGGTAGAGGTTGAGGTTGTGGTTTACTCCCTCTAGTGTGAGGTGGAGTTGGATTTGTTTCCCTCAAGTGTTGAGGTGATTGGTTGTTTGGCTACGCTCCTACCCCTCTTGTGTGAGGTGGTGTTTGTTTTGCCTCGGTGGAGGTTGTATTGGTTGAATTGGTGGAGTTCGGTACTCCGGTCTTCGGTAGACCCTTTGTATTGCCTTGCTGGAGGTTGTATTGGTTGAGAGAGGAGTTCGGTACTCCTAGTGGATTGGAAATCCTTCTCGGTGAAGGCGGGGACGTAGAGCTCGGTGCTCGAACCTCAAAACACATCATGTTATTTGCGTTTGATCCATTGACTCTAAACTCTCTCTCTTTATTTGTGCATTGCTTTACTTTGTCATATCATATACATCCTTGTGTTTTGTGTGCCTCACTTGTGCTTAACCACGAGAGCTTCATATAGCGCCTCAACTCTTATTCAGAGGAATCAAGAGGAGTTAGTCCTGAGCCCTTCACTGGGAATTCGGCTGCACTCGTCGGTTGCACTAAGTGTAGTTGCAATTAGTTTTTAATTTCCGCATTTAGTTCATTAGATTAGCGGTACACCTATTCACCCCCCTCTAGGTGTACTTTCAGTTTTGGTTTTTAGGAGTAGTTTTTGATTTTTTTTTTTATGTTTTAGTGTAGTGTAGGTAGGTGTTCTTCATTTCATTTCTCTTGTATTTTTACTTCTTTTTAGATCTTGTAGTAGGGCTGAGAGATTCAGAGAGAGATAGAGAGAGATTGATGTAATAGATGGTGACAATCTATGTAAAGGTGCCTCCTTGCTTCTCTCTTGTAATCTTCTCCATCTTCTACATGATGCTTTGCTAACTTTTCTTCTTCTCATGGCAATCAACTACTAACCACTAACCATCTAACCACTTACTTGATAATCCACATGAATCTAATAGCCTCACAAGGCCTTGCTCTTGCAAGAGCCATTGATGGCTCATGATGATGGATTCTAATATTCTAACATTCTAACACCTAACCCACTAACTTGCTAACTTGCAATGTCTTCTTTATTTCATGCTCACCTCTAATCGGTTTTGATGATTTAATAAGTAGCTTACAACTTGTTAATGGTATGGATGTGTTGTTTGAATGTGGAAGATCAATCTTATGGACCATGCTCTATATCGTCTCTTGAAGCCAAGGATTAGTGATGGCCAAGGATCCATGTGAGGCTACTATCACTAAGAGGTTAGCATGATTAGTGGAGCAATTAGTAGTTAGTAGCCATGAGCTTTCTTTTATCTTGTTTTAAAAATTAATTCTTTTATCTTTTCATCAGTGTTTTTACCATCCTCTTTGTTCACCCTTGTTTCATCTTCTTTATTATAAGCTTCTTCTTCTTTTCTATTTTGTTTTCCAAACTACTTCTCTTTTGCTTTCTTCGCCGTTTTCATTGCCTTCTCCACCTACCACATGCTTGTTTTCCTTTTCTTTTCTTTTTCATTCTTTTAACAAAGAAGAACTGTTAACATACAACGTGAATAAAAAATTGTTAATGCTTCTATCGCCTCCCGTCCCTGTGGATTCGACCCGTTGAGCCAATGCTATAACGGAAGTATCGAGGGAACATTAGCACATACGAGCTTTTCATTGATTTCATAAACAACACACATTGAGTGCTAGTTTCGTCCCGATCAAGTTTTTGGCGCTGTTGCCGGGGAACGGGAATGGTTTTGATTTCACGTTTTTGTTAACATTGTCTTCTCTGTTTTGGTGTGCAGGATACTCTTTACAGGAAATTAACATTGCAGAACAAACACTAACTTTGCATCTCCCTGCTCTAGAAAGCAGGGACTCAGTCTATAAAGAACCGCCGTACAAACGCGACTTTTGCCGCGAAAACGCGGCCATGTTGTGATAATTGTGTATCTTGTTGTGCTGGGATGTGTGAATTGTAATTGCTAGTGGATCTGTACTATTACTTTCCTGTTTTGATTGCCTACACACCATAATAAACTAAAGAACTAAAATACGGTATTTGGACGCTTTTAAAACGGTTTAGACATTTGCATTTAGGCACGTGTTAATTCAATTCCAATATCCTGTATTTTGTTCTGTTGTTGTGATTTGGACTGAGGTGTACATATGGCATTGCATATAGCATAGGACAAACACGTGGGTGAATTACTCGTTTGGTGTTATATTCTTGTCTATATTGCATACTTGTACGAATTAAAATTAAGGGCAAAACCCATACAAGATAAGGTGGGGATTTCATCACCCTTTCTTAGCCCAAAATCACCTCCCCACTCACACAACCTAAGCCCTAATAAAAATTGATAGACGTTGGTCCCTAGGGACATCTCGGACTCATTAAGAGACTGACCGAGAGTGGAACTTGCTTTGAATCTTACTCTTGTGAAATCGGTGTTTAAGGTTGGGGATTAAGAGGTTACGCCTCGAAGATACCGTGGTTTGGCGTAATTAAGGCCCGTTGCTTACGCACGGATACCTCCCACCATATTTTGCCCCTACCTAGCCGATTAGCTTGTGGTCGGATTCAAGCAACAACCTCCCCCGTGTAATCGACCAGTTAGGAGTCGTCTAGGTCTAGGTCAACCTTAATATAGGCGTGGTTTTGATTTTTTTCTTTTCTTTTTGTTTGTTGTTTGATTTTTCTTTTTGTTTGTGAAATGGAATTCAACAATAACAATTCTTTCAATCCGAATATGAATCCATATTTCACACCGACCCCATTCAATTTGGATAATTTCAACCCGGCTTTTTACAATAAGAACCAACCAAATACACCGGGTTGGCTTTATCTGAATCAATACAACCCATACCCTCATTCTTTTAACTATAATTTCCAAAATAATTTCAACTCTTCACAGAGTCAATAGGGATTCACCTCCCCCGAGTTAAATTTTCAACCTCCTTGTCCCCGTGTCCACCTTGTCCACAATTTATACAATATTCATTCCCCGATTTCGCTTCCATACTCCTTTTTCTGGACCTCCCATTGAAGAAAAATCCGAGCTAGAAAAGAGTATAGAAGCCAATCTACAAGAGGCCAAGCAACAACTTCAGAAAATGTTGGCCTCTCCAATTCCACAATATTTTCAAGAGTCTTACTCAGTTCCACCTCATTATAATGAACAACCATCTGCCCTAGAAACGAGTAAGGAACTCTTGTGTGAGTCTAAGCCTCAATCTCAAAACATGTTGGACTCACAATCTTCACAAAATTTTCAAAACCAAGATTCTTATACTCCCATTCTAGAACATCCACTTGCAGAAAAATCAAGTCTAGAAAAGAGTATAGAAACCTTGCAAGAGTTAGCATTACAATTTCAAAAATCTTCTACCGAGTCTATTGATAGGTTGGAAACACAATTGAGTAAATTGGTCAACATTTATAAGAATGAAGAAACACTCTCTTCTCCAACTTTGACCAATTCAAATATCTCTAACTCTATCAATATGACTCATGACACTTGTTGTTTTGAAAACTAAGATTCCTACACTCCTTTTCTAGAATAACCACTTGAAGATACATCACACCTAGAAAAGAGTATAGAAGTCTTGCAAGAGTCCGCGTTAAAATTTCAAAAATCTTCTACCGAGTCTATCAATAGGTTGGAAACACAACTGAGTCAATTGGTTTGCATTTATAGGAATGAGGAAACTCTATCTTATCAATCTGTGACCAATTCAGCTATCCCAAACTCTATTGATCTGACCCAGGACTCTTGTCATTTTAAAAATTAAGATTCAATTTCAGCACACCCATCTGAACTTGTCCAAGCTTCAAATCACATTGACATTTTGGCAAGTTATCCTTTTCCTGAAATTGAACTTGAGCAGGAATATGATCTTGAACTTCCATTTGGTAATTCAATTTCACTTCCTGATTCAATATTGACTGAGGTGTTTTTACCTGAATTCAGGCCTTTTCCCGAGTCAGTATTGGATCCAGTGCCAGTCCATTGTGAAATTGAATCACCAATCATTTATGATGATCATATTAAACTTGACCAATTTCATACTTTTGAAAGTCCCATTGATAAATTGGCAAGTTCTCATTTTTATGGAATTGAACTCAATAAGGAATGTGACTTTGATCCTCAAATTTGTGATCCAGTTCAAATTCCTGAATCAATATTGACTCCAGTTTTGTTACCCCACTTAAGCAACATTTTATAGTCAGTTTTGGTTCCCATACCTGTCATTCTGGAACTGAAATCACCATTGATTGAGGTCAAACCTGCACAAAAATACAATGTTTCAGAACTTTAAAATAAAGAGTGCAAGTGCTCAATTCTACCGTGATAGCAAGTGGCTACGCGGGTCGTGATCCACAAGGAGGGACTAGCGATGGAAGCTTTTTGATAAGTTCTCTTTTAAGATACAAAGTTTGGTTAAAGTTCTTCTTTGGTTCTTAAAAAGAAAAGAGAAAAAGTGTTATAGTTAAGTTAGAAAGAAAGCGATAGATGAAGAAGGTGGAGAAAAATGAGAATGATTATTTACAAAGAAATGGAAAAAGAATGAAAAAGATTTGGAAGATGCGGTATTGGTGATCTAAACTAAAAGTTACAAGAAAGAAAAACTGAAAATACTTACATACCTCCTTTTGACCAAAAGCTTACCTTGAATCTTTGGCGATGATGTTACCTTGAAGTGGAGGCAATCAGCGCATAGCCCATAAGAGTTGATTATTGTCTCTTCCACATTACATCATCAAGACAAAACAAGCATGAAATCATACAGAGAGACTCAAATCCATCGTCATGAGCTATCGGTGGCACTCGCAAAGGCAAGGCTCTTTCGATGCTTTTAGATAATTGTACCAAAAGAAGAAAAGTAGGGAAGAATAAGAAGAAGAACACTAAAACGAAGTATATACAAAAGGAATACACAGATCCGATTTCATAACAATAAAAGAAAAGAAAGAAACTTTACACCGGTGTCACTCTCAGCACAAGCTTCGTTCTCGTTCTCCTATGAAAGTCTGATCTCCTCCGAATTACATAAATGAAAACTAAAAATTACATGAAAAGAAAAATGAAAACCTATACTACAAAGAGTGAAAAACTGGACTAATTCCTATCTCTACATGATCGTCCCTTGGAGGCTCTGAAAATCCCAGTATTTATAGGCAAAACCCAACCTACAAGATCATATGAAGATAGGGGGAGCAAACGCTACCCCTAACTCTCCAACAGAGCCGCGGAAACGCGGCTTTGGCCGTGTTTCTGCGGCCAGGGTGTGGCCAGGTGGCCACACCCTGTTGGTGGTGCTCCCGGTTTCTTGATCTGTAATTATCTTTATCTGGATTTGCAGTTTATGTCCAGGATTTTGATGAAATGGCCTTTGATCCTTGGCTTCAACCGATCGATTCAGGGAGGATTCTTCTCAACCAGTTTTCAACCTCTCTGATATGCCAAGATTTAGCCCTGATTCCTTGATTTCGAATTTATTCTGAATTAAGTCAGGATTTGGTGGGCCTTTGGGCTCATTTCTCTTCACTCTCCTTTAGGAATGGGCCTGCAAATAAATTAAATATTTAATTAGGAAAATGCAGAGTTTATTCTATAATAAGTAGGAGAATATGATATTAAATGTGCAAAATTAGTGACCAATCACACCCCCACACCTATCTTTTGCTCGTTCTCGAGCAAAACAACTAAACTATACTAAGGATTATTAGACCACTTTCGCAGGTCACGCGATTGCACTGAGCATGTACAACAAGCCGTTAAACCTCTAGGTTTTCCCTAGAGAACGAGTTTTGTCTCGTGAGGGTTTTCAGTGATTACACCCACAAAATCCATAAAGAAAGAGAAACAAAGAGTTAGTATTTTCGAAAAGCATTTTGAAAAAGAAAAATATTTGAAATATAATTGTAAGATTTAAGTAATCTATAAGATATAGGAAAATTGAATTTTTCATTCCTAAACTTAGTCTCTATTCAAAAATTTGTTATCAATCAAAGTAAGGAGTCAAATTGTACTTCTCATCTAGTCTATTACTTTACCCTAAGTCATATGCACCTTGTGATTGTGAAAATTTTGACTAAGAGTTCTTTAACTCTAACTCTTATGCCTCATTTATATATATATATATATATATATATATATATATATATATATATATATATATTTGGTATTATTCCTTAGTTCTATTAGGCTTTCTAATCTGCCCATGTAACGAGCCTTTAATCGATGACTCCCAAACCAAATGGTCTTAGGGCACCGGGTGAGAAAACACCCTAAGGACTTAAGGACTCGAGCAAACAAGGCCACAAAACTAAGGATTTTATTATTTGAACCCCTTTTAGGCGTGAATACTTATGCTTTATTAGGCACAAATACCCAGCTTAATTAGAGAATTTTTATATATATATATATATTTTTAAACTTATCTAATCATCTTTCGCATAAATACTAAGGCTTGCTTAGGACAAAGCACCTAGCTAATCAATAATTAGATTTGTTCATCTTTCATAGATCTATTTTTTTTTCTTTTTTTTTTTAAATAAGGCATAAGAATCTTTGTTTTTGAACCCTAAGTGTGTAAGTGTATGAAGTATGCATATTTCATTAAGGTAAAGATTAAGACTAAATTGCTTTAACAAATTATCTTCCTAACCCTAACAATCAAACAAATAATCTTATTTTGACCAAGTATAAGAAATCCTAATTTGGATTTCCTATTCCTTAGAATTGACTTAATTTCTTACAAAAAATATGCCAAAATATTGTTTCTATTTTCAAATAGTTTTTAAAAGTAAACAAAATGTTAATTTTTATTTATTTATTTTTTAAATAAAAAGAAAAAACCTAAGTTATGTTAGACCCTCCCCTACACCTATCTCATGCATTGTCCTCAATGTATGAATTAATGCATAGATGCATGAAAAAGAAGAAAGGGAAGGAAAATACTACCTTAAGGTGGTGGTTCCGGTGGTGGTCTGATTGGTCCACGAAATGCGGCCCAATCGACTTTGCATGGAGTTCAGAGGAACCCACCAAAAATCTCTCTAATATAACCCATTAAAATGATATATCCATGAAGGATTTTTATTAAGAATTTAACCCATCTAATTTCCAAATTCCATAATTAATTTCGGAGTCAAATTTGTCAACCGCCTTGTCCCAAAATGGAGTGTGAAAAGATAGAATGATTGACTTGGACTCGGGAAGTACTGGAACTAATACCGACTCAAGAAAGTGACTTAAGTCAAGTAAAGGTTCAGGAGTCGAGATTGGCTCAGAAAGTGGGTCCAAATCAAGAAGTTGAAACTCAAGTCCACATTTATTTTTCAATAATAGAATGTGACTTAATATTGGTGATTCAAGTTCAAGAATGATAGTTGTGGGAATCAAAACTGACTCTAAAATATTTCTCAAGTCGGGTAACAAAATAGGAGTCAATATTTATTCGGGAATTTGAACTGAATCACAGATTTGAGAATCTAGGTCACAATTCTCATTGAGTTCAATTTCATAAAAATGAGAACTTGCCAATTTGTCAATAAGACTTTCAAAAGTGTAAAATTGGTCAAGTTCAATATGATGATCATCAAAGATGGGTGATTCAATTTCATGATGAGTTGGCACAGGATCCAATGTTGACTCGGGAAAAAGATTGAAATCAGGTGAAGACACCGGAGTCATTATTGAATCAGGAAGTAGAATTGAATTACTAAGTTAAGGTTCAGGATTATATTCATTCTCAAGTTCTATTTCAGGAAAGGAATAACTTGCGAAACTGTCAATATCATTTTCAAAATTTGGAGTTTGGGCAAGTTCAAATGACTGTTCTGAAATGAAACCTTGATTTTCAAAACAACATGACTCTTCGGCTCTAACAGAATGGTTAGCGACATCAGAACTGGTTAAACGGTGAGAACGTAGAGATTGGACCATCATATCTATGTCACGATTTACGAGCGTTTTGTACCTGAGTCATGGCTTCAAGCATCTTTTCATAGTTGATAGGTTCATCGTTTTGTTGAAAAGATGAAGTGTTGTCTTGGAATTGGTGGTGAAATTGTGAGTCCATCAGATTTTGTGATTTTTGTTTGGACTCACGCATACTCATTTCCAAAATTGATGGTTTTCTGTTTTGGACTGGTGGAACTGAGTATGAATCTTGGAAATATTATGGACTAGGTGGATAAGGAGGACAAGTTAGTTGAAAATTGGACTCAGGGGAGGTGAATCCCCACTGACTCTGTGAAGAGTTGAAATTATTCTGGAAATTATGGTTATAAGATTGGGGGCATGGGCCATATTGATTCGGATAAGTCCAATCCGGCACACTAGGTTGGTTAAAGTTATGATATGCCGGGTTAGTAATATCCAAAAAAGAGGTTGGTGTGTAATATGGATTACCATTAAAATTGAAAAAATTATTGTTATAAGCTATATCACACAATAAAACACAAAAAAAAAGAAAAAAACAAATATGCAAACAAAAAAGAAAAAATTCTAACCTAAGTTAGGGCAGACCTATGACCTAGACGACTCCTAACTGGTTAGACTGTCCATGGGAGGTATAATGCAGACTTTGACCACAAGCTAATCAGCCAGGTCAGGGCAAGATTGGTGGGAGGTTATCCGTCAAAGACGTTCCATAATTAAATAACCACCAATCTTCGGGCTTTCAGCCCATAATCCCCTTCCTAGACACTGATTTGGCAGGAATCAAATTCCAACACCTTTTCCCCTTAGGATAATCTCCTAATTGAGTCCGAGATGTCCCTAGGGCCAACGTCTACTCATTTTTAGTTAGGCTTGGGTTAGTGAGTGAAGAGATTGTTTGTGGGCTAAGGGAGGGTAATGACTTCCCCACCTTATCTTGTTTATAGGACAAGCCCTTAAGATTGATTTAGTGCATTGTACAAGAAAAGCAACACTTAAGCAATGTAAACAATCCAAAAGTGTTCTTATACTAGATGCTATGCACACGTACCTTTGCTCCAGTACTCTTCAACAGTAATGAAAAATGTAATGAAATAGACACGTGCCTAAATGCAAAGTCTAAATCATTTTTTAGCATTTATAATCATCATTTTACTGTTGTGTTAGAAATTTATATACAGTGAGTCAAACAAGGAAATAAATGCTACAGATATTTAACTATGCAATTCAGCCAACCTGCAAAAAATATAGGTTAGTAGTTAACTCAGTTTGCCACAGGACTGTAGCAAATCTGAGGGCTTCTTGGCTCTGCTTTCTTGAGCAGAGTCCAAGGCCACTTATATCTCCACTGCAGCAAGAATTCCTTTTTATTGAATCTGTACAAAAAACAAAGAAGAAAGTTAACTAAAAATGTAAACTTTTAAAGAGAGTAACTTACCGTCCCTCCCCGGCAACGACGCCAAAATTTGATTGAGGTCGAACCTGCACAAAAATACAGTATTTCAGAACTTTAAAATAAAGAGTGCAAGTGCTCAATTCTACCGCGATAGCAAGTGGCTACGCGGGTCGTGATCCACAAGGAGGGACTAGCGATGGAAGCTTTTTGATAAGTTCTCTTTTAAGATACAAAGTTTGGTTAAAGTTCTTCTTTGGTTCTTAAAAAGAAAAGAGAAAAAGAGTTATAGTTAAGTTAGAAAGAAAGCGATAGATGAAGAAGGTGGAGATAAATAAGAATGATTATTTACAAAGAAATGGAAAAAGAATGAAAAAGATTTGGAAGATGTGGTATTGGTGATCTAAACTAAAAGTTACAAGAAAGAAAAACTGAAAATACTTACTTACCTCCTTTTGACCAAAAGCTTACCTTGAATCTTTGGCGACGATGTTACCTTGAAGTGGAGGCAATCAGCGCATAGCCCATAAGAGTTGATTATTGTCTCTTCAACATTACATCATTAAGACAAAACAAGCATGAAATGATACAGAGAGACTCAAATCCATCGTCATGAGCTATCGGTGGCACTCGCAAAGGCAAGGCTCTTTCGATGCTTTAGACTCACTTGGAAGACAATTGTACCAAAAGAAGAAAAGTAGGGAAGAAGAAGAAGAAGAAGAAGAAGATCACTAAAACGAAGTACATACAAAAGGAAAACACAGATTCGATTTCATAACAATAAAAGAAAAGAAAGAAACCTTACACCGGTGTCACTCTCAGCACAAGCTTCGTTCTCGTTCTCCTATGAAAGTCTGATCTCCTCCGAATTACATAAATGAAAACTAAAAATTACATGAAAAGAAAAACAAAAACCTATACTACAAAGAGTGAAAAACTGGACTAATTCCTATCTCTGCATGATCGCCCCTTGGAGGCTCTGAAAATTCCAGTATTTATAGGCAAAACCCAACCTACAGGATCATATGAAGACAGGGGGAGCAAACGCTCCCCCTAACTCTCCAACAGAGCCGCGAAAACACGACTTTCGCCACGTTTCCGCGGCAAGGGTGTGACCAGGTGGCCACACCCTGTTGGTGGTGCTCCCCGGTTTCTTGATCTTTAATTATCTTTATCTGGATTTGCAGTTTATGTCCGAGATTTTGATGAAATGGCCTTTGATCCTTGGCTTCAACCGATCGATTCAGGGAGGATTCTTCTCAACCGGTTTTTAACCTCTCTGATATGCCAAGATTTAGCCCTAATTCCTTGATTTCGAATTTATTCTGAATTAAGTCAGGATTTGGTTGGCCTTTGGGCTAATTTCTCTTCACTCTCCTTTAGGAATGAGCCTGCAAATAAATTAAACATTTAATTAGGAAAATGCAGAGTTTATTCTATAATAAGTAGGAGAATGTGATATTAAATGTGCAATATTAGTGACCAATCACCAACCTTAGAAAGTCACATTCCATCATGGGGAAATGAATGTGGACTTGAGCTTCATCTTCTTGATTTGGACCCACTTCCTGAACCAATATCGACTCCCGAACTTTTACTTGACTTAAGTCTTTTTCCTGAGTCGGTATTAGTTCCTGTACTTCCTGAGTCCAAATCAATCATTCCATTCTGGGACAAGGGTCTTGATGAATTTGATTCTGAAATTATTTTGAAAATTTGGAAATTAGATAGGGTAAACTTTTTAATAAAAATCATAAATATATAGGTCATTCTAGTGGGTTGTATTCTAGAGGTCTCTGGTGGGTTCCTCAGGATTCCACGCAACTTGGATTGGGTCGCATTTCGTGGACCAATCAGACCACCACCGGAACCACCACCTTGAGGTGAGTTTTCCTTCCCTCTTTATTTGTCTCATGCACACATACATCACGATGCATTGAGGATAATGCATGAGATAAGTGTGGGGGAGGGTTTACTAACATAGAGTTTTTAGATTTTCTTTCTTTTACACTTCTTTTAGGATACTTTTAGAAATCTTCCCTTTTGTAAAGGAATTTTCTCTTTCTATAAAAAAAAACTTTTTGAAATTAGAGACAAAGTTTTGATCAATTTTTAAGAAATTTAAGATGATCTTAGAAATTAAGAAAGCCTTAATTATGACATCTTAAACCTTGTCGAAATAATGGATCTTGTTAAAATTATAGGCTAAGTAAGATAAATTGAAGAGATAGTTTTATCTTGAATTTTTTGCCTTAGATAGTATGCACTTCACACTTACACAATTTTTGGGATGGAAACAAAGACCTAAAATGCCATATAAATATATATATATATATATATATATATATATATATATATATATATATATATATATATGAATAAAAAAAATCACTTATTAAGCTGGATAACTATGCCTCAAGAAGTATGAGTATTCACGCCTAACGGTGATCATAAGAAGCAAATAATCCCCCTTAGTTTTGTGGCCTTGTTTACTCGAGTCCTTAAACCCGAGGGATGTTTTCTCATCTGGTGCCCTAAAACCGTCTGGTCTGGGAGTCATCGGTTAAAGGCTCATTACCCGGGTAAACTAGAAAGCCTAAGAAAACTAAGAGAAGAAAAAAGAAGAAAAAATAAATAAATAAAATATATATATATATATGAATATAAATAAATGGCTTGATGGTTGGAGTTGAAATCCCAGAAATCTTCACTATCACAAAGTGCATATTATCTAGGTTCTATGAAGGATAAAATATTCAATCCAATTTTGAATTCTTACCTTAATTGAAGACAAGATCTTGCATAGAGACTAAATTTAAGAAAAAATAATTCTTGGTGAACTTATGACCTTAGATCGCTTATATTTTTGCAAAAATATTTCATAAACTCGTCTCTCTTTCAAAATGTGTTTTCAAATACTAACATTTGTCTTCTTTCTTTATGTATTTTGTGGTGCAATCCGCTGAAAACCCTCAGGAGACAATACTCCTCCTCTAGGGGTAATCTAGAGGTTTAACGGCTTGTTGCACACGCTCAGTGCAATCGCGTCACCTGTGACAGCGGTGTAATAACTTTTGTAGTATAGTTTTTCTTTTCTTGTTTTGATCGGGACGAGCAAAAGATAAGTGTGGAGTGTGATTATTCTACAATTCTGCATTATTATATCGCATTTCCCAACCAATTTATGAATAAAGTGTCGGTCTAAACCGTGTTTTGGTCTCTCTTGCAGGTAGATCAAGAGTTCAAAGGCAAAGGAGTAATAAGAGCTTAATTAATTCCATTTTAGGGTAATTAATTCCGAATTTCTTGGAGGCCAAGTAAGGGAACATCTAGAAGATACGTTGAACCTAGACCTTTGCTCACGTCAGACGAATATTCGGGCGAAATTACAAGAAAAAGGATATACCAGGAAGATCCTCGAAGACTGACGCATCCCCGCACCAAAACCAGGGAGATAACTCCATGGTTTGGCCGCGGATCCACGGCAAAAGCCGCGTATCCGCGGCCCAATGGTGGGGCCACGCGTCGATTTTTGACGCGTGGCCCCGTCTCGTCTTCCAGAATACTCCTATGCCTATAAATAGCCCTGTAGTTGGCCAAAGCGCAAGCAGTTTTGGTTTTTAGGAGTAGTTTTTGATTTTTTTTATATTTTAGTGTAGTGTAGGTAGGTGTTCTTCATTTCATTTCTCTTGTATTTTCTCTTCTTTTAGATCTTGTAGTAGGGCTAAGAGATTCAGAGAGAGATAGAGAGGGATTGATGTAATAGATGGTGACAATCTATGTAAAGGTGCCTCCTTTCTTCTCTATTGTAATCTTCTCCATCTTCTACATGATGCTTTGCTAACTTTTCTTCTTCTCATGGCAATCTAACTACTAACCACTAACCATCTAACCACTTGCTTGATAATCCACATGAATCTAATAGCCTCACAAGGCCTTGCTCTTGCAAGAGTCATTGATGGCTCATGATGATGGATTCTAACATTCTAACATTCTAACACCTAACCCACTAACTTGCTAACTTGCAGTGTCTTCTTTATTTCATGCTCACCTCTAACCGGTTTTGATGATTTAATAAGTAGCTTGCAACTTGTTAGTGGTATGGATGTGTTGTTTGAATGTAGAAGATCAATCTTATGGACCATGCTCTGTATCGTCTCTTGAAGCCAAGGATTAGTGATGGCCAAGGATCCATGTGAGGCAACTTTAACTAAGAGGTTAGCATAGTTAGTGGAGCAATTAGTAGATAGTAGCCTTGAGCTTTCTTTTATCTTGTTTTAAAAATCAATTCTTTATCTTTTCATCAGTGTTTTTACCATCCTCTTTGTTCACCCTTGTTTCATCTTCTTTACTACAAGCTTCTTCTTCTTTTCTATTTTGTTTTCCAAACTACTTCTCTTTTGTTTTCTTCGCCATTTTCATCGCCTTCTCCACCTACCACATGCTTGTTTTCCTTTTCTTTTCTTTCTTTTCTTTTCTTTTCTTTTCTTTTTCATTCTTTTAACAAAGAAGAACTGCTAATATACAATGTGAATAAAAAACTGTTAATGCTTCTATCGTCTCCCGTCCCTGTGGATTCGACCCGTTGAGCCAATGCTATAACGGAAGTATCGAGGGAATATTAGCACATACGAGCTTTTCATTGATTTCACAAACAACACACATTTTGAGTGCTAGTTTCGCCCCGATCAAGTTTTTGGCGCCGTTGCCAGGGAACGGGAATGGTTTTGATTTCACATTTTTGTTAACATTGTCTTCTCTGTTTTGGTGTGCAGGACACTCTTTACAGGAAATTAACATTGCAGAACAAACACTAGCTTTGCATCTCCCTGCCCTAGAAAGCAGGGACTCACCTCTAAAGAACCGCCGCGCATACGCGACTTTTGCCGCGAAAACGCGGCCATGTTGTGATAATTGTGTATCTTGTTGTGCTGGGATGTGTGAATTGTAATAGCTAGTGGATCTGTACTATTACTTTCCTGTTTTGATTGCCTACACACCATAATAAACTAAAGAACTAAAATACGGTATTTGGACGCTTTTAAAACGGTTTAGACATTTGCATTTAGGCACGTGTCAATTCAATTCCAATATCCTGTATTTTGTTCTGTTGTTGTGATCTGGACTGAGGTGTACATATGGCATTGCATATAGCATAGGACAAACACGTGGGTGAATTACTCGTTTTGTGTTATATTCTTATCTATATTACGCACTTGCACGAATTAAAATTAAGGGTAAAACCCATACAAGATAAGGTGGGGATTTCATCACCCTTCCTTAGCCCAAAAATCACCTCCCCACTCACACAACCCAAGCCCTAATAAAAATTGATAGACGTTGGCCCCTAGGGACATCTCGGACTCATTAAGAGATTGACCGAGGGTGGAACTTGTTTTGAATCTTACTCTTGTGAAATCGGTGTCTAAGGTTGGAGATTAAGAGGTTACGCCTCAAAGATACTGTGGTTTGGCGTAATTAAGGCCCGTTGCTTACGCACGGATACCTCCCACCGTATTTTGCCCCTACCTGGCTGATTAGCTTGTGGTCGGATTCAAGCAACAACCTCCCCCGGGTAATCGACCAGTTAGGAGTCGTCTAGGTCTAGGTCAACCTTAATATAGGCTTGGTTTTGATTTTTTTCTTTTCTTTTTGTTTGTTGTTTGATTTTTCTTTTTTGTTTGTGATTGTTTGTGAAATGGAATTCAACAATAACAATTCTTTCAATCCGAATATGAATCCATATTTCACATCGACCCCATTCAATTCGGATAATTCCAACCCAACTTTTTACAATAAGAACCAACCAAATACACCGGGTTGGCCTTATCCGAATCAATACAACCCATACCTTCATTCTTTTAACTATAATTTCCAAAATAATTTCAACTCTTTACAGAGTCAATGGGGATTCACCTCCCCCGAGTTAAATTTTCAACCTCCTTGTCCCCTGTGTCCACCTTGTCCACAATTTATACAATATTCATTCCCCGATTTTGCTTCCTATACTCCTTTTTCTGGACCTCCCATTGAAGAAAAATTCGAGCTAGAAAAGAGTATAGAATCCAATCTACAAGAGGCCGAGTAACAACTTCAGAAAATGTTGGCCTCTCCAATTTCACAATATTTTCAAGAGTCTTACTCAGTTCCACCTCATTATAATGAACAACCATCTGCCCTGAAAACGAGTAAGGAACTCTTGTGTGAGTCTAAGCCTCAATCTCAAAACATGTTGGACTCACAATCTTCACAAAATTTTCAAAACCAAGATTCTTATACTCCCATTCTAGAACATCAACTTGCAGAAAAATCAAGTCTAGAAAAGAGTATAGAAACCTTGCAAGAGTCAGCATTACAATCTCAAAAATCTTCTACAGAGTCTATTGATAGGTTGGAAACACAATTGAGTAAATTGGTCAACATTTATAAGAATGAGAAATACTCTCTTCTCCAACTTTGACCAATTCAAATATCTCTAACTCCATCAATATGACTCATGACTCTTGTTTTTTTGGAAACCAAGATTCCTACACTCCTTTTCTAGAACAACCACTTGAAGATACATCACATCTAGAAAAGAGTATAGAAGTCTTGCAAGAGTCCGCGTTAAAATTTCAAAAATCTTCTACCGAGTCTATCAATAGGTTGGAAACACAACTGAGTCAATTGGTTTGCATTTATAGGAATGAGGAAACTCTATCTTATCAATCTGTGACCAATTCAGCTATCCCAAACTCTATTGATCCGACCCAGGACTCTTGTCATTTTGAAAATCATGATTCAATTTCAGCACACCCATCTGAACTTGTCCAAGCTTCAAATCACATTGACATTTTGGCAAGTTATCCTTTTCCTGAAATTGAACTTGAGCAGGAATATGATCCTGAACTTCCACTTGGTAATTCAATTTCACTTCCTGATTCATATTGATTGAGGTGTTTTTACCTGAATTCAGGCCTTTTCCCGAGTCAGTATTGGATCCAGTGCCAGTCCATTGTGAAATTGAATCACCAATCATTTATGATGATCATATTGAACTTGACATATTTCATACTTTTGAAAGTCCCATTGATAAATTGGCAAGTTCTCATTTTTATGGAATTGAACTCAATGAGGAATGTGACTTTGATCCTCAAATTTGTGATCCAGTTCAAATTCCTGAATCAATATTGATTCCTGTTTTGTTACCCAACTTAAGCAACATTTTAGAGTCAGTTTTGGTTCCCATACCTGTCATTCTGGAACTGAAATCGCCAGTCACATTCCATCATGGGGAAATGAATGTGGACTTGAGCTTCATCTTCTTGATTTGGACCCACTTCCTGAACCAATCTCGACTCCCAAACTTTTACTTGACTTAAGTCTTTTTCCTGAGTCGGTATTAGTTCCTGTACTTCCTGAGTCCAAATCAATCATTCCATTCTGGGACAACGGTCTTGATGAATTTGATTCTGAAATTATTTTGAAAATTTGGAAATTAGATAGGGTAAACTTTTAATAAAAATCATACATATATACATCATTCTAGTGGGTTGTATTCTAGAGGTCTCTGGTGGGTTCCTCAGGAATCCACGCAACTTGGATTGGGCCGCATTTCGTGGACCAATCAGACCACCACAGGAACCACCACCTTGAGGTGAGTTTTCCTTCCCTCTCTATTTGTTTCATGCATACATACATCACGATGCATTGAGGACAATGCATGAGATAAGTGTAGGGGAGGGTTTACTAACATAGAGTTTTTAGATTTTCTTTCTTTTACACTTCTTTTAAGATACTTTTATAAATCTTCCCTTTTGTAAAGGAATTTTCTCTTTCTTTAAAGAAAAAAAACTTTTTGAAATTAGAGACAAAGTTTTGATCTATTTTTAAGAAAATTAAGATGATCTTAGAAATTAAGAAAGCTTTAATTATGACATCTTAAACCTTGTCGAAATAATGGATCTTGTTAAAATTATAGGCTAAGTAAGATAAACTGGAGAGATAGTTTTATCTTGATTTTTTTGCCTTAGATAGTATGCACTTCACACTTACACAATTTTTGGGATGGAAACAAAGACCTAAAAGGCCATATATATATATATATATATATATATATATATATATATATATATATATATATATATATATATACATATATATATATATATATATATATGAATAAAAAAAATCACTTATTAAGCTGGATAACTATGCCTCAAGAAGTATGATTATTCACGCCTAACGGTGATCATAAGAAGCAAATAATCCCCTTAGTTTTGTGGCCTTGTATACTCGAGTCCTTAAACCCGAGGGATGTTTTCTCATCTGGTGCCCTAAAACCGTCTGGTCTGGAAGTCATCGGTTAAAAGCTCATTACCCGGGTAAACTATAAAGCCTAAGAAAACTAAGGGAAGAAAAAAGAAGAAATAAATAAATTAATATATATATATATGAATATAAATAAATGGCTTGATGGTTGGAGTTGAAATCCCAGAAATCTTCACTATCACAAAGTGCATATTATCTAGGTTCTATGAAGGATAAAATATTCAATCCAATTTTGAATTCTTACCTTAATTGAAGACAAGATCTTGCATAGAGACTAAATTTAAGAAATAATAATTTTTGGTGAACTTATGACCTTAGATCGCTTATATTTTTGCAAAAATATTCATAAACTCGTCTCTCTTTCAAAATGTGTTTTCAAATACTAACATTTGTCTTCTTTCTTTATGGATTTTATGGGTACAATCCGCTGAAAACCCTCAGGAGACAACACTCCTCCTCTAGGGGTAACCTAGAGGTTTAACGGCTTGTTGCACACGCTCAGTGCAATCGCGTCACCTGCGAAAGTGGTGTAATAACTTTTGTAGTATAGTTTTTCTTTTCTTGTTTTGCTCGGGACGAGCAAAAGATAAGTGTGGGGGTGTGATTAGTCTACAATTCTGCATTATTATATCGCATTTCCCACCGATTTATGAATAAAGTGTCAGTCTAAACCGTTCTCTCTTGCAGGTAGATCAAGAGTTCAAGGGCAAAGGAGTAATTAGAGCTTAATTAATTCCATTTTAGGGTAATTAATTCCGGATTTCTTGGAGGCCAAGCAAGGGAACATCTAGAAGATACGTCGAACCTAGACCTTTGCTCACGTCAGACGAATATTCGGGTGAAATTACCAGAAAAAGGATATACCAAGAAGATCCTCGAAGACTGACGCATCCCCGCACCAAAACCAGGGAGATAACTCCCTGGTTTGGCCGCGGATCCGCGGCCCAATGGTGGGGCCACGCGTCGATTTCGACGCGTGGCCCCGTCTCATCTTCCAGAATACTCCTATGCCTATAAATAGCCCTGTAGTTGGCCAAAGCACAAGCAGTTTTGGTTTTTAGGAGTAGTTTTAATTTTTTTTTATGTTTTAGAGTAGTGATTTCTAAATTGAAAGAACAATCAAAGTTTTAAGAATTTACCGTGTAGCTTGTGGCTAACGGATCGTGTCCACGAGGAGGAATGCGATGGAAGCTTTTCGGTGATTCGTTTAAAAACAAAGAATTGTGTTCGTTTTTTTTTTAAGTTGAAAAGAGAATGGAAAGAAGGAGATGATTAAAAGAGAAATTGCAACTTTTAGAGAAGGCTTTGGAGATGGTGATTTAAAAAGCTCGAAGATTGTTTTGTTGATTATAATAAGGAAGAAAATCTAGGCTCACTATCTCACTACTCAAAAGCTTATTCTTCTATTGAAATCCTAAGTGCCTCAATTGGATCATAAGCAAAACTTAAAGTTGATTTTTAGAAAGTTTGACGTAAAGCACATAAGATGGTTGGATAAGTTCACTCTTTTCTTTGAAAAATTGTTTAGAATCGAATGTTAAATCATCAAGCGCGAAGAAGTAAGAATGAAGTAAAAACAGTTCAAGAAATGTTCATGAAAGAGGTAAGAGTTTAACAATCCAAACCCATCCTCATGTACCATCAAGAACACTTTCAAGAAGAAAGGCTTTAAGTAAGGCATGCAAATGATTCGTTGGGTCTTTTTCTTTGAAACCAGAAGAGAAGAAGAACTAGAGAGAGTTACAATAGTGAGCCCAGAAATCATTTTAGTTACTCATGGAAAACAATGAAGAAAGCAAATAAATAATGCAAGCCATACCGTAATACGAGTGGAAGAAAAAGCAGCTTGATTCTTGTATTGATGTCACTTCAATCTTCAAGTACAATCACTCAATTCCTCTCTCTCACAAGTATTGATACTGGACTACAAATTAAAAAACAAGAATACAACTTTTGCACTATCTAACAAAGAGCCTAAATCCTTAGAAAATAAACACAAATTCAAATCCTAGTCTTCGCTTCCTTTGCTTTGCTAAAAATAGTATTTATAGGGAAAAACCAAAAGGGGGGAATCCCAGGAAGATTGGGGGAGCAAACGCTCCCCCAACTGACACTGGATAGCCACGAAAAAGCGGCTAGGGCTGTGTTTCTGCGGCCCTGGTGTGGCCATGTAGCCACACCCAATTAGTGGTTTCACCTGGTTTGGTGATTCTCCTATATCTTCTTCTGGTTCTCTCGTTTCTGCTCCAGGATTTGACGAAACAGCCTTTGATTGTTGGCTTTAACCGCTTGATTCAGGGAGGATTCTTCTCAACCGGTTTTCAACCTCTTGATATGCCAAGATTTAGCCATGATTCCTTGATTTCAAATTTCTTCTGAATTAAATCAGAATTTGGTGGGCTTTTGGGCTTGTTTCTCTTTCTTTTCTCTTAGCAATTTGGGCCTACATTTAACAAAGAAAAAGAAGACTTATTAATAGGATTTATTAGCTAAATAGTATGGTAAGGTGACAATGCATATGCAATATATGTGACTAATCACACCCCCACACTTATCTTTTGCTCGCCCTCGAGCAAAACATCGGACTAATTCTAATCAATTATTAGACCACTTTCGCAGTCACTCGATTGCACTGAGCATGTGCAACAAGCCGTTAAACCTCTAGGTTACCCCTAGAGGATGAGTTTTGTCTCGTGAGGGTTTTCAGTGGATTGCACCCACAAAATCCATAAAGAAAGAGAAAAAAAGTTAGTATTTTCGAAAAGCATTTTTAAAGGAGAGAATATTTGAAGTATATTTGTAAGGCTTTAAGTAATCTATAAGTTATAGGAATATCAAATTTTTCACTCCGAAACTCAGTCTTTATTCAAAACATGCCATCAATTAAAGTAAGGAGTCAAATTGTACTTCTCATCTAGTTTATTAGTTTACCCTGAGTCGTATGCACCATCGTGATTGTGAAGTTGACTAAGGGTTCTTTAACATTAACTCCTATGCCTTATGTTTATTTATTTTTGGTGGAATTTATTCCTCAATTTCATTAGGCTTTCTAATCTGCCCATGTAACGAGCCTTCAGTCGGTGACACCCAAACCGGACAGTTTTAGGGCACCAGGTGAGAAAACACCCCTAAGGACTTAAACACTCGAGCAGATAAGGCCACGAAACTAAGGTTTTTATTTATGAAATGTACCCCTTTTAGGCGTGAATACTTATGCTTCATGAGGCATATATACCCAGCTTAATCAGAGGATTTATATATATACATTTTTTTTTCAAACTTATCTAATTATCTTTTGCATAAATACTAAGGCTTGCTTAGGCCAAAGCACCTAGCTAATCAATAATTAGATTTGTTTATATTTTTTTCTTTTTCATATATATTTTTTTATAAGGCATAAGAGTTTCTGTTTTTAACCCTAGGTGTGTAAGTGTATTTGATGTGCATATTTCATCAAGGTAAATATCAAGACTAAATTACTTTCACAAATTTTCTTCCTAACCCTAAAAATCAAAAAGTCATCTTATTTTGACCAAGTATAAGAAATCCTAATTATGATTTTTCTATTCCTTAAAATGACTTAATTTCTTACAAAAATATATCAAAATATTGTTCTAACCTTTCAAAAATTTTTATTTTTTATTTTTTTATATATATTTGTCATGTTAGAACCCTCCCCCATACTTATCTCATGCATTGTCCCCAATGTATGAAAGAAATGTATAAATGCATGAAATAAAATGGAAAAGAGGAAAGTTACCGATACACTGGGTCAAAAGACCCATAGCCGTTTCATTTACCGGCACCGATTCCAAGAAAGGTTTAAGGCGTTGACCATTTACCTTAAAGTCTTTCCATTCTTGGTGTCACTGATCTCAACTGCACCGTGTCGAAACACGATTTTTACAACGAATGGCCCAGTCCATCTTGATTTCAATTTTCCTGGAAAAAGATGAAGCCTAGAATTATAGAGTAAGACTTTTTGTTCAGGGACAAGGTTTTTCTTATGATGTGTTTATCATGAAAAATCTTGACTCTATCTTTAGCGATCCTAGCATTTTCATAGGCCTCATTTCTCAATTTCTCTAATTCGGAAATTTGTAATTTCCGAAGGTCACCGGCCTTAGTCAAGTCGAAATTCAACTGCTTGATTGCCCATAAGGCTCGGTGCTCTAACTCAACGAGCAAGTGACAAGGTTTGCCATAGACTAACCTATAAGGAGACATTTCTAGAATCGTCTTGAAAGCGGTCCTATAGTCCCATAGGGCATCTACAAGTTTGATGGACCAATTCTTCCGTTTTGGTTCACAGTTTTCTCCAAGATAAGCTTGACTTGTCTATTGGAAACCTCAACTTGCCTACTGGTTTGAGGATGATAAGGTGTGGACAACTTGTGAGTTATGGCATACTTTCGCATAAGAGCTTCAAAAGATCTATTGCAAAAGTGAGTGCCATTATCACTGATGATAGCACGAGGGGTTCTGAAGCGTGAAAAAAATGTTCTCTTTCAAAAACTTTATGACAACTTTGTTATCATTAGTTTTACAAGGAACGACTTCTACCCACTTGGACACATAATCCACCGCAACCATATGTATTGGTTTCCAAATGATTAGGAAATGGACCCATAAAGTCGATGCCCCAAACATCAAAAGTTCTATTTCTAGAATTCGGTTGAGGGGCATCATATTTCATTTTGAGATCCTTCCTACTATTGGCATCTAGGGCACGTCTTGCAAAATTCATAGGCATCCTTGAACAAAGTAGGCCAATAAAACCCACTTTGTAGCACTTTTTCAGCAGTCTTGCGGGGACCAAAGTGTCCACCGCATGCAAGTTCGTGACAAAAGGATAGGACACTCTTAACCTCCTCATCGGGAATGCATCTCCTAATAATTTGGTCAGAACAATACTTAAAAAGATAAGGTTCCTCCCAAAAGAAATACCGGACTTGGATAAGAACCGATATATATCATTTTTGTACCAATGAGATGGAGTTTGGTTTGTGACTAAGTAATTTACTATATCCGCAAACCAAGCTTCCTAGAGATAGCTAAGAGATTTTCATCAGGAAAGTCCTCATTTATGGTAATTCGTTGCATGGAGAATTAGGGATCCGTGAGAGATGGTCAGCAACGACATTTTCTACGCCTTTTTTATCTCGAATCTCAAGATCAAATTCTTGAAGAAGGAGGATCCAACGAATGAGTCGGGCCTTGCATCCTTCTTCATCATGAGGTACCTAAGCGCAGAATGATCGGTGAAAATGGTGGTTTTGGACCCTAGTAGGTAGGGACGAAACTTCTCTAAGGCAAACACTACTGCCAAGAATTCCTTCTCAGTCGTAGTGTAGTTCAATTGAGCATCGTTGAGAGTCCTACTAGAGTAGTAAATCATATGCTGCTTGTTATCAGTGCGTTGTCCTAGGACAGCGCCTATGGCAAAATCGGAAGCATCGCACATGATTTCAAATGGCTTAGACCAATCCGGTGCAGATATGATTGGTACAAAATAAGCTCTCTCTTAAGCTTCTCCCAAGAATTCATGCATTCAGTATGAAAGTGAAGGACACATCCTTAGCTAACAGATTAGTCAAGGGCCTAGCAATTTTGCTAAAATCCTTGATAAATCTTCGATAGAAACCAGCGTGTCCTAAGAAGGATCTAATGTCCTTAACGCATTTGGGCATGGGAAGCTTAGCAATAACCTCAATTTTAGCTCTGTCCACTTCAATTCCTTTCTTGGAGATTTCATGACCCAAGAAAATTCCATGTTTCACCATGAAGTGGCATTTCTCCCAATTCAATGTCAAATTTTTCTCAGCACAACGTTTGAGGACAAGTTCTAAATGGTGGAGACATTGAGTGAATAATCTCCGTAGATGGAGAAATCATCCATAAAGATCTCTAAGAATCGTTCTACCATATCAAGGAAAAGACTCAACATGCAACGTTGAAACGTTGCTGGGGCATTACATAAGCCGAAGGGCATTCGACGATAAGCAATGTCCCAAATGGACATGTAAACGTAGTCTTTTCTTGGTCCTCAGGAGCGATAGGGATCTGGTTATACCCCGAGTAACCGTCCAAGAAACAGTAATACTCGTGACCCGCCAAACATTCAAGCATTTGATCAATGAAGGGAAGTGGAAAATGGTCCTTACGAGTTGCAGCATTAAGCTTCCTATAGTCGATGCAAACTCGGATCTTCGTGGGAAATCGAGTTTGGACCAACTCTTTGTTCTCGTTTTCCACTACGGTGAAACCGGATTTCTTTGGAACCGCATGGACAGGACTGACCCATTGGCTATCAGAAATGGGATAAATTATCCCATTGTCTAAGAGTTTGACAATCTCAGCATGAACAGCTTCTTGCATTATAGGGTTTAACCTACGCTGCGGGTCTCTTTTAGGTGTGGCGTCTTCATTGAGATGAATGCGATGTTGAACGATGGTTGGACTTAATCCCTTTATATCGGTCATAGTCCACCCAATGGCTTCCTTATGTTTTCTTAGAATAGCTTTAAGATCTTCTTCTTTCCCATCATTTAAATGGGAGGCAATGATGACAGGAATGATCTCTTGTTCGCCTAGATAGGCGTACTCGAGATGCTCAGGTAAGGCTTTCAATTCTAAGAAGAGGAAGGCCCACTGGAAGGACTAGTCAAATCTGTTGACTCCATTATTGGTGAAATAGGGTTCGAGGCCCAATTCACATCAGAATCTACAACCTGATCAAGATTAAAGTCGTCAAACTCTAACCCGAAGTCACACTCTGTTTCTAATTCCAATCTTCCCCATGTTCACTTGTCAAGTTCTCAATTAGGTTGACTTCAAATGTTTGGTCCTCAATATCGCGGGTTATTTTCCTAGATTGAAGACATTGACTTCTCTAGTCATGTCCCCAAAGGTTAACCTCATAGACCCATTCCTACAATTGATGATGGCATTGGCAGTAGCAAGGAATGGTCCGCCCTAGGATAACAGGAGTTTGAGCCCTATGATTGGAGTTGGACACAGGTTGTGTCTCAAGAACTATGAAATCGACAGGGTAAATAAACTCCCCTACTCGGATCAGGACATCATTAATCTCCCCTTTAGGAACTTTTACTGAACGGTCAGCCAGTTGGATGGTGACTCGAGTTGGACTAAGATCGCCCAAACCGAGTTGTTGATAAACTGAGAATGGAAGCAAGTTGATACTTGCCCCCAAGTCAAGAAGTGCACGACTAATCTCGGCTTGTCCTATTGTGCAGGCAATGGTAGGACTACCTGAATCCTTGTACTTGACAGGGATCGGACCCGATAGTAGCTCACTAATGTTAGTGACTAAGAAGACCTTTTTTGGTACATTAGTCTTTCTCTTCTTGGTGCACATGTCCTTAAGAAACTTAGCATAGGAAGGACTTGTTGGATGGCATCACGAAGTGGCACATTTATCTTCACTTGATTAAATATCTCAATTATCTTGTCCATGTGTGGATTTTGCTTGTTGCTTTTCAGCCTATTAGGGAATGGTACTATAGGCTGGTGCACCTGACTGGTTGACTTATCTTTTTCAGATTCGTCAGAATTAGAAGGATTTGGATTAGATGAGGTGGACGCTTAATTGTGGTTGTGCTGAATGGGATTGGTTGGTGTTGACACTTGATTATCAACTCTCTTTCCTGACCTCAATGTATGAACATCATTACATTGATTTAATGAATGATCCTTAGCCAAATAAGCTTGTTGAGAATTCCTCGGATTGGTTATTAGCTGACTAGGCAGGGTACCCTTCTGTCTCTCATTCTGTGGAGTGGCTATTTGACTCATTTGAACCTCTAACCTCTGGATAGTTTGCATGAGAGAATCTTGGTTTTTCATATATCTTTCCATGTTTCTTTCAAAGTCAGTCATTCTCCTTTCTAGTTGAGGATTCTGGAAGGAGGATTGTGGAGCTTGGTTGGGAAAGTTTCCGTTGATAGTTCGGAAAGTTAGGTGGATGGTTGGGAGAATTATTATGGAAATTGGAGATGTTAGGTTAATGATTGGAAGAATTATTACCATGATGGAAGTGGCTAGCATGATTTGATCGTGAATGTTCAGTGTTATTTTGGCTCCATGAAAATTAGGGTGATTTCTCCAGCCAGGATTGTACGTTGGTGCGTAAGGATTATTGTTCGGCCTTGAAAAGGCCGCATTCATCGGTTCATGGTATTGTTGCTGAGCCTGAAACACAGGGCACTCCTCGAACACATGATTCATGGCTTGACAGTAAGTGCAGCCTGGAGTTGGAAATTGATTTGGGCTAACTTGATTGACTGGACTTAGTTCCTTCATTTCTAGAGCTTCTAGTCTTCTAGCTAGGTTAGCTAACTTAGCCTCATTAGCGATGGATGATTCGATAGAATGGAGACCTCCTTTTGAAGAGATAGAGTTAGGATTCCTAGAGGTCTCACTAGTAGGTTCCCATTGGATGGTCTTTTCAGCTAGGTTTTCATACAAATCCCATCCTTCATTTTTATCCTTCTGCAAGAATCCCCCTTGGCACATACTTTCTAAGAGGGTTTTGGTAGAATAGTCTAAACCGTCATAAAGAATTTGGCATTGTCGCCATTTCTCTATTCCATGATGTGGACACTGGACAAGGAGGTCTTTAAAGCATTCAAAGTACCTCCAGAACAGTTCACTCGGTTCTTACTTGAATTGCATGATTGTCTTCCTAATGAGAGCGGTCATATGAATTGGATAGAATTTCTTCAAGAAGACCTTGATGAAATCATCCCAAGATGTGATAGAACCGGCCACTAAGCTATAAAGCCATTTCTTTGCTAGGTCCTTAAGTCCGAAAGGGACAAATCTCAACCTAATAGCATCGTCTACAAGGTGTGGGATTTTCATCATTAGACATACTTCCTCAAATTCTCTTATGAAGAAGTAAGCATCTTCGGACTCTAAGCCATGAAATTTGGGGAGTGTGTTGATGAATTGAGGCTTGAGCTCAAAGTTGTATTCACCAACCGATGGAAGTAGAATGCAAGATGGAAGTGAGGTTCTAATGGGGTAGAACCTATCCTGTAATGATGTTGATTGAGCCATTACCGAATCTGGTCTTGGTTCAAACTTGGGTGGTGATGTGTTTCTAGTCAACCTAGATGAATTAGGGTCTCTTGACCACACTTGCATACACAAACACAATCACAATCACAAACATGTTTACCAATAGTCAACAATAGTAATCAACCAAGCCTAGTCTAAGGTAACCTCGACCTAGACAACTCCTAACTGGTTGATTGTCCACATGAGGTATAATGTAGACTTTGACCACAAGCTAATCAGCCAGGTCAGGGCAAGGTTGGTGGGAGGTTATCCGTCAAAGACGTTCCTTAATTAAGTAACCACCAACCTTCGGGCTTTCGGCCCTCAATCCCCTTCCTAGACACTGATTTGGCGGGAGTCAATTTCCAATACCTTCCCCCTTAGGATAATCTCCTAGTGAGTTCGAGATGTCCCTAAGGCCAACGTCTATCAGATTTTACTTAGGCTTAGGTTGTGCGTGCTTGGAGATGGTTTGTGGGCTAAGGAAGGGTAATGACTTCCCCACCTTATCTTGATTTGGTTTTGCCCTTAGAGTTATTGTGCAAAGTGTGCAAGATACAGAAAAGTAACATTCAAAGCAAAATATCACCGAAGAATGTTTTCTAAACTATATGCTATGCATACGTACCTTGTCTCCAGCTCTCTTCAACAGTAATTGTAAAGTAAACGTAATTAGATAAATGCCTAGAATGCAAGTCTAAACGTTTTTTTTAAGCAATTAACAATCACTCAAATTACTGTTGGATTAAAACAGGGATGGTGGAAAACAGATATAGCAAGAATGTACAATACAAAAACTTAATTTTTTTGCGAGCAATATGTCCTGCAAAAAAGAGTTTTAGTAGTCCAATGGAATTTTCAGTATTTTTGCAACGCAATTTCTTGAAATTCTGTTTCTTACTTTCGAGAGTAGGGGCACCGAATTTGCAAGTCTTCTCTTGCAAAGATTGAATGCTAGATCTGAATCTTTAAGTCCCTAAAACAACACACAAAACTTGTTAGAAAACAAATACACTGTTCCCTCCTCGGCAACGGCGCCAAAAATTTGATTTCTAAATTGAAAGAACAATCAAAGAGTTAAGAATTTACCGTGTAGCTTGTGGCTAACGGGTCGTGTCCACGAGGAAGAACGCGATGGAAGCTTTTCGGTGATTCGTTTAAAATAAAGAATTGTGTTCGTTTTTATTTTTAAGTTGAAAAGAGAATGGAAAGATGGAGTTGATTAAAAGAGAAATTGCAACTTTAGAGAAGGCTTTGGAGATGGTGATTTAAAAAGCTCGAAGATTGTTTTGTTGATTATAATAAGGAAGAAAATCTAGGCTCACTATCTCACTACTCAAAAGCTTATTCTTCTATTGAAATCCTAAGTGCCTCAATTGAATCATAAGCAAAACTTAAAGTTGATTTTTAGAAAGTTTGAAGTAAAGCACATAAGATGGTAGGAAGAGTTCACTCTTTTCTTTGAAAAATCGTTTAGAATCGAATGTTAAATCATGCAGCACGAAGAAGCAAGAATGAAGTAAAAACAGTTCAAGAAACGTTCATGAAAGAAGTAAGAGTTTAACAATCCAAACCCATCCTCATGTGCCTTCAAGAACATTTTCAAGAAGAAAGGCTTTAAGTAAGGCATGCAAATGATTCATTGGGTCTTTTTCTTTAAAACCAGAAGAGAAGAAGAACTAGAGAGAGTTACAATAGTGAGCCCAGAAAACCGTTTTAGTTACTCATGGAAAAAACGAAGAAAGCAAATAAATATGCAAGCCATACCATAATACGAGTGGAAGAAAAGTAGCTCGATTCTTGTATTGATATCACTTCAATCTTCAAGTACAAGCACTCAATTCCTCTCTCTCACAAGTATTGATACTGGACTACAAATTAAAAAATAAGAATACAACTTTTGCACTATCTAACAAAGAGCCTAAATCCTTAGAAAATAAACACAAATTCTAATCCTAGTTTTCGCTCCTTTTTGCTTTGCTGAAACTAGTATTTATAGGGAAAAATCAAAATGGGGAATCCCGGGAAGATTGGGGGAGCAAACGCTCCCCCAACTGACACTGGATAGCCGCGGAATCGCGACTAGGGCCGCGTTTTCGCGGCCCTGGTCTGGCCATGTGGCCACACCCAATTGGTGTTTCCCCTGATTTGGTGATTCTCCTATATCTTCTTCTGGTTCTCTCGTTTCTGCTCCAGGATTTGACGAAACAGCCTTTGATTGTTGGCTTCAACCACATGATTCAGGGAGGATTCTTCTCAACCGGTTTTCAACCTCTTGATATGCCAAGATTTATCCATGATTCCTTGATTTCGAATTTCTTCTGAATTAAATCAGAATTTGGTGGCTTTTGGGCTTGTTTCTCTTTCTTTTCTCTTAGCAATTTGGGCCTACATTTAACAAAGAAAAAGAAGACTTATTAATAGGATTTATTAGCTAAAAAGTATGGTAAGGTGACAATGTATATGCAATATATTTGACTAATTATGTAGTGTAGGTAGGTGTTCTTCATTTCATTTCTCTTGTATTTTCTCTTCTTTTTAGATCTTGTAGTAGGGCTGAGAGATTCAGAGAGAGATAGAGAGGGATTGATATAATAGATGGTGACAATCTATATAAAGGTGCCTCCTTTCTTCTCTATTGTAATCTTCTCCATCTTCTACATGATGCTTTGCTAACTTTTCTTCTTCTCATGGCAATCTAACTACTTACTTGATAATCCACATGAATCTAATAGGCTCACAAGGCCTTGCTCTTGCAAGAGCCATTGATGGCTCATGATGATGGATTCTAACATTCTAACATTCTAACACCTAACCTACTAACTTGCTAACTTGCAATGTCTTCTTTATTTCATGCTCTCCTCTAACCGGTTTTGATGATTTAATAAGTAGCTTGCAACTAGTTAGTGGTATGGATGTGTTGTTTGAATGTAGAAGATCAATCTTATGGACCATGCTCTGTATCGTCTCTTGAAGCCAAGGATTAGTGATGGCCAAGGATCCATGTAAGGCAACTATCACTAAGAGGTTAGCATAGTTAGTGGAGCAATTAGTAGTTAGTAGCCATGAGCTTTCTTTTATCTTGTTTTAAAATCAATCTTTTATCTTTTCATCGGTGTTTTTTACCATCCTCTTTGTTCACCCTATTTCATCTTCTTTACTACAAGCTTCTTCTTCTTTTCTATTTTGTTTTCCAAACTACTTCTCTTTTGTTTTCTTCGCCGTTTTCATCGCCTTCTCCACCTACCACATGCTTGTTTTCCTTTTCTTTTCTTTTCTTTTTCATTCTTTTAACAAAGGAGAACTGTTAACATACAACATGAATAAAAACTGTTAATGCTTCTATCGCCTCCCGTCCCTGTGGATTCAACCCGTTGAGCCAATGCTATAACGGAAGTATCGAGGGAACATTAGCACATACGAGCTTTTCATTGATTTCACAAACAACACACATTTTGAGTGCTAGTTTCGCCCGATCAATATATATTCTCTTTTTTTTAAAAAAATAAGAAATAAGAATCTTTGTTTTTGAACCCTAAGTGTGTAAGTGTATAAAGCATGCATATATCATCAAGGCCAAAATCTAGACTAAATTACTTTTCCAAATTCTCTTCCTAACCTTGGAAATCAAATAAATAATCTTATTTTGACAATGTATAAGACATCCTAATTATGATTCTTCTATTCCTTAAAATTAACTTAATTTCTTATAAAGAATATGTGAAAATATTTTTTCTATTTTCAAAAAGTTTATTTTTAAAAACTAAGAAAATGTTAATAATTTTTTTTAATAATAAAAGAAAAACCTAAGTTATGTTAGAACCCTCCCCAACACCTATCTCATGCATTGTCCTCAATGTATGAATTAATGCATAGATGCATGAAAAAGAAGAAATGAAAAGAAAATATTACCTTAAGGTGATGGTTCCGGTGGTGGTGTGATTGGGTCAAGCGTTGCTACCCAATTAAGGTAATGTGATGGTTCATGGAACCCACCTTTATTGACCTCTTTTCTATTTACATATTTACAGTCCCCAATTTGAAAAGGATCATGAAAGATCCTATCGTGAAACTTACTCCCTTTACATGATCAGTCTTGAAAAATCATCACGGAGTCATCATGGTCTATACCTATGTCCAACAAAAGAATGTGATTTGGTGTAATGGTTGACTTGGACTCAAGAATGATAGGTTCAGGAGCCAATACTAACACGGGAAAATCAACTTTGGGTTCGAGAGTCAGTTTTGGTTCAAGAGTTGAGTCCAAGTCCAAAAATTGAAATTCTCATTCTTTTCCCATCAATAGAATGTAACTATCCAAAATTGGTAATTCCATTTCTAAATCTATGGGCACGAGAATAAATGTTGGCTCGGGAAATTGTCCAAATGGGTAAGAATACCGGAGTCAACATAGATTCAAAAATGGAAACTGAATCACAAAGTTGGGGATCAGATTCATATTCATGATCAAGTTCAATCTCATTAAAATGAAAACTTGCCAATTTGTCAATGGGTTGATATTGGTCAAGTTCAAGGTTTTGTGGTGAAACTGAATCTTGGTCAAAGTCTTCAAGATACCATGATTGTTGGTTTTCATCATATGGCTAGAGGTGTTGGGGATAGTTAAAGATTGGGTAAAGAGAGTTTCCTTATTCCTATGCATGTTTTCCAATCTACTAAGTTTTGCTTCTATCATATCGAGTGGATCACTTTGGAATTGAATCATGGATTCCATACTCTTTTCTAAGTTGGCATGTTCTTCTCAAAAAATAGAGTAAGGATCAGTGACCTGAAAATTTTGACAAGATTTTGAGTCTTCTAAAATTTAAATTCGTCGCTCAAGCTCGTCTAAGGATTCCATCCTCTTTTTCCGGTCAATTGATTCTTCTAATTGTTGTTCAGGAGAAGGAGCATATGAAGCTAGATGTTGGTAAGATGATGACAATATGACTCGGGGGAGTTGTATCCCCATTGACTCTGTGAAGAGTAGTGATGATTATTCTAGTCTTTTTCACGGTATTGGGACTGGGGCATGTATTGATTCGGATAAGACCAATCTTGCACACTAAGTTGTTAAAGTTATGATATGCCGGGTTGGTAACATCCGAAAAAAGGTCGGGGTATAACATGGATTACCATTAAAGTTGAAAAAATTGTTGTTATATGCCATATAACCTAGAAATGTCAAAATCAAATAAAGAAAAATAAACAAACAAACAAACAAAAGAAAAAAAAATCTAACTTAATCTAGGGTAAACCGTAGACCTAGACAACTCCTAACTAGTTGACTGTCCATGGGGGTTATATTGCCAAATATGACCACAAGTTAATGATCAGGTAGGGGCAAGATTGGTGGGAGGTATCCGTGCTTAAAGCAACGAGCCTAATTATGCCAAACCGAAGGCTAACCACCAGTCTTTGGGGTTTCGCCCCTCAATCCCCAACCTTAGACACCGATTTGGCAAGAGTCAAACTCAAATCAACTTTCCCCTTAGGTCAGTCTCCTATATGAGTCCGAGATATTCCTAGGGCCAACGTTTACTCAGTTTTAGTTAGGTTTGGGTTAGTGCGTGCTTGGAGATGGTTTGTGGCTAAGAAAGGGTAATGACTTCCCCACCTTATCTTGATTTTGGTTTTTCCCTTAAGATTGATTGTGCAAAGTGTGCAAGATATAAAAAAGTAACATTCAACAAGCAAATAATTACCCAAGAATGTTTCCTAAACTATATTCTATGCATATATACCTTGTCTCCAGCTATCTTCAACATCAATTGTAAAGGAAACGTAATTAGACAAATGCCTAAAATGCAAGTCTATATGTTTTTTAAGCAATTAACAAACATCATTTTACTGTTGAGGTTAGAAAGTATATACAGTGAGACAAATAAGAAAATAAATAGCTACAGAAACTTAGCTTTGCATTCAGCCAACTTACAGAAATACAGGTTAGCAGTTCACCCAGATTGCCACTGAAATGTAGCAAATCTGAGGGCTTCTGGGCTCTGCTTTCTTGAGCAGAGTCCAGGGCCACTTATATGTCCACTGCAGCAAAAATTTTCTTGATATTTATCACTGCACACCAAGAAGAAAGAAGAGAGTTAACCAAAAATGTAAACTTAAAAAGAGAATTACTTACCGTCCCTCCCCAACGACGCCAAATTTGATTAAGGTTTTACCTGCACACAAAAATACAGAATTTCTGAACTTTGAGAATAGAATGTGCAAGTTCTCAATACTACCGCTATAGCAAGTGGCTATACGGGTCGTGATCCACAAGGAGGGACTAGCGATGAAAGCTTTTTAGTAAGTTCTCTTTTAAGTTACAAAGAATGGTTAAAGATCTTCTTTTAGTTCTTTAAAAGAAAAGAAAAATAGGTAAAGTTCAGTTAGGAAGAAAGTGGTAGATTGAGAAGGTGGAGAAATAGATATACAAAGAAATTTAAAAAGAGTGATAAAGAGTTGGTAGATTATAGTGTTGGTGATCTAAACTAAAATTAAAAGAAAAGAAATTTAAAACCTAAAAAACTTACTTACCTCTTCGGCGCCTGCTTACCTTTGACCTGTATCGACGATGTACCTTTATTTGAAGGCGGCGAAGTATGACAAATAGGATCTTCCCCATTCCCGATTTACATTATGAAATGAAGGGGCAAGATATACTATCATAGAAATGAATATCTATCACTATAAGCCATCAACGAAATTTGCAAGGGCAAGGCAACTTCGAGGCTATCAGAGTCATTTGGATTCACAAACACAGAAGTGGGAAGTGAACAAAAATAAGAATAGAAAAGAAAAGAAAATTTTGTTTTGATTCAAATAACAATGAAAGAAAAGATTACTTACACCGGTGTCACCCTCAGTACAAGTTTGTTCTCATTCCTCCATGAAAATCTCCTCTCCTCTTAGCTATATAATGAAAATAAAAATTACATAAAAGAAAACTAAAAACCTAGTTTACAAACTACAGAATAGCCTAACTTCTACTCTCTGCTTTGTCGTCTCCTGTAGTCTCTGAAAACCCAATATTTATAGGCAAAAAACCAAAGGGAAGGAGTGTACGAAGATAGGGGTGCAAACGATCCCCAATAGTTTCAATAAAGCCGCGGAAATGTGGCTGTGTTTTCGAGGCCTGGGTGTGGCCAGGTGACCACACCGGGGGGGTACAGCTGCTGGATTTGTGATTTCCCTTTATCTGGTTCTGAATTTCCCGTTTCAGTTCCTGGATTTGACAAAACAGTCTTTGATATTTGGCTTTAACCAATTGATTTGTAGAGATTTATTTTAAGTGATTTTCAACCGATCTGATTAGCCCTAATTTGTCCTTTCTGATTTCGAATTAATTCTGATTTAAATCAGAATTATGATGGGCTTTTAGGCTCGTTTCTCTTCCCTCTCCTTCAGTAATGGACCTGCATATAAATTAGGCAATAAATAGGATTAAAAGTAAAGTTTATTATATAATAAGTATGAGAATGTGATAATGAATGTGCAATATCAGCGACCGCCGATCAATGTCGTTGTTGATTGCCCGAAGACCAAAGACCACACACAACTACCAAGAAGCCCTGCAAAAAGAAGGCCTTGAAAGCAACATAGGATTCGAAGAGCGAATCTGAGGAAGAACCGGACAAGGCGAATGTGTGTTTTATGGCAAATAAGAATACACTCAAGGTAACATCTGAATCTTCTCTTGATAAATATGATTATCTATGAATGAATTAGGTGAAGATTTTGAAGAACTTTCCAACAATTATAATTTTCTCAAAAAATGTATTTGAAAATGAAAAAGGAAAAGAAACTTCTTCAAAATTAACTAGTTGTTATTTTCAAAGAAAAGAGTTTTTTATCTTCTAGTCTTCAAAAGAAACCCAAAGATCGGATGCACACAAAATTTTTTGCAAAGCTAAATTTCTTATTATTGATGAAATAATAAACGATATTTTCACATTGAAAAATAAAATTAATGCTTTAAGCAATATTTTGAAAAAGTATGAATTTGATGGCTAGATTAGAAGCTATGTTATAAAAAAGGCAAAATCTAAAGGAATCTCATGTTTCACACACTTACCATCATGCTCAAACACCACCACAATCACATGCACACCATGCTACACGCACCCATACTCATTATGTACACTCATATCATGCATTTTTATATGCCAAGGTGTACTCATGCACCTATTATGGCCGGAAGGGTCACTTGGCTAAGTTTTGTTATGATAGAATTAATGCTTCAAATGATCATATTTGTGTTGGCCTAAGGTTGCAATCACCGATTTCTTATTTTAATATTAACAAAACTTATGTTGTTATCTATACTAATCAAGTTTCAAGTGTTTATGTACTTTTCAGGGTTCAAGAGAATTCAAAGTGCTTCTTCCTCAAAATGAAGTTTTTGAAGTCTCAAGTTTACTCAAGGATGGGATTCAAGTTAGGACAATCATGATTGACGTTTTGAAGAAACCCACTTGAAGATTGCTTGAAGACATATTGAACCTATATTAAAAATAGTTTGTTAATTGTAGAACATAGAGTTGTTGCTTAAGAAATCAAACATAAAAATATAAGTTTTCAAAATACAAGTTTCCATATCTAGTTTCCTGTTTTGATATTTTACGAGGTTTAGTGTTTGATACATGTCTCATATTTTTTTCAAATTTATATATCTTGTGATTATCATGTATTTCATAGTCTATGTATTGCCAAATCATTTTTAAACCAATACAAAATATTTAAAAATAAGTTTGATTTCAAAATATATCTGAAAATAAAGTTTTAGGCCAGGTTGGTCGACCGTACGGTCGATCGGACCTAGTGGCTAATTTTAGATGTCAGTTTGTGCATGTTGTGCACATTTATCAGACGACCGACTGGTCGATCGGGTGGTCGACCTACCGGTCTCAAGTCTCTATTAGGATCAGCCGATCGGGCGGTCAACCCCTGTCTAATAGCTGGTTCACAGTATTGGACTACCGGTCGACCGATGTCCTAGCACTGCTACAGTAACGACTAGTTTTCAAAATCTGAGATTTTTAACTTATTCTCTAATGGATATTTTTACCCTTTTTGGGCTTAATCTCTCCCTCCTGATGACCTGATAGGCTCTTCTAGCAGTATTCATCACTTGCTTATATATATAGCTCATTGAGAGAGGTTTAGATAAGGTTTAAAATTTTTTTAGGAAAATACTTGAAAATGCAACCTTCGATTAAAATAGAGTAACGATTAAAGAAAGGATGAAACTTACACCGGTGTCACTTCTCGATACAACCTTCTTCTCTTTCTCTCATGAAACTTCTCTTTAGTCTTAGTTACATAATAAGAATGAAAAATTACATAAAAATCAAAAATCCTAAGTTAGAATTAAAGAACAGTCTAGCCTATACTTTCTGCTAAAGTGGTACCTTTTGCCTTCTGAAATTGCAGTATTTATAGGAGAAGATGAAGTGGGGAATGTGTGTAGAGATATAGACAAAATAGCTTGCCCAACAGAAAAGATCTTCTGATGAACTTGGAGATAAGGTTGGACAAATTTTTTTTGTTTATCTCTTGATCCTCAATTGGATTGCGTCTTACTCTCTGAATCTTCTGAAATACATCCCAATCCTTTAGATATCCCTTTGTATATAGATATGGTTGCATTTGGACTTCTGGATTTGTCTCTATCTCCTTGATAAATCTTCAAAATTTGATTTTAACTGATTTTTATCTGATATTATCTTCTCTGATCTGCTCTAGATTTGGTAATATCCCTTTTATCTGCAAGCAACCAAATAGATCCATATAAATCTGATATAACTAATCTTTATTTTGTATTATCTCTTCTCCCTTCATTAATCATATCTTGCATGAGTTAGACATTAAGACAAGGCGATTAGCATATTTATTACAAGATGGATGTAAGAATGTAATAATAAATATGCAACTTGTGTGTCCAATCAGACACCATTAGTAGTGCCAAGGATAGGCGTAAAACTTTTTTTCCATTGCCTTTACTTGTGACTCAATTTGCAAAGAATGGATGTTAGAAGAGGAATTTAATGATACCAGCATGATAGAGTAAAAATTGTATGTGAAACTATTTCTATTTAAAATAGGGTTCCCTACAAATTAATTGGACACCAAATATATTACAAGAGCATGTTATTATTGCTTCTTCATCATCTAATTAATCAAAAGATGAAAATGATGAATTTTTTGATCAAGAGCCACCAGAAGATAATAGAGCATTCATGAAATTAATTTGGGTAGTGATAAAGAAAACGTATAAGATGATAAAAGGGAAGAAGAAGAAAAACACTAATGAGCCATACATTAGGAGGACACGTTCAGAGGGTGGTAGTAGTAGAGGCAAAAGAGGGAGACAGACATAATGGAGAGTTTTATTTTTTGAGTCTAGGTTTTATTTTCTTATCTTTTATTTCTTTTTAGATTTTTCTAGTTATTTTATTTTTTATATATATAAAAAAATTATGGTAAGTTGATCTTAGTGACCATATAACTGAATTGGATAGGAATATCAACTTAATGGAATCCTTACTTATGTAAGTAGAGATGAAAAATCTTAAAATGTATTGCCATCTAGAATTTCTTTACATGAATATGCATTTTATCTACACTTACACATTGGTTTAAGCTTGGGATAATGATGATTACTTAAGACTTGAACAAAAATCATAAAAAAAGAGAAAACTTAATTATCAATTTGCTAGATATCTTGGCGTCAAGAAGCCTTGGTATTTTCGTGAAAGATAGTTAGGTAAGTTGAAAATAAATTATATGTATTAAGTCTAGTGATCAAATAGTCAGGTATCTTGGCCTCAAGAGATCTTGATATTTACATGAAAGAGAAGTGGATTAGTTTATGTTTTAAAAAATTACTTATAGGGCAACGAAGTGGTAATACTTCAAACTTCTTTATTATGAATAAAATTTTAAGTACGAAAGTTTGAATCAAAATTCCAAGTAAAGAGCTATCACATGTTCACAAAAATGCATAGGATTGGAAACTTAGAAGAAAGGTAATATATGCTAAGATTTTGAAATCTCTAAGATAAGAAGATAGGATTGTTGATAAGAGATTGAACATGAAGATGATTGTTTATGAAAACCACTGAACTTATATATCAGTGATACTTACCACTCAAAAATATTTTTCTTTATTTTTTCTATTTCTTTATTTTTTATTATCCTTATTTTTGGTTATCCTTTTATCTTAATCCTTCCTTACCTTTTATTTCTTTCGCCGAATTTTGTGGGTGTAATTTGCTGACAACCCTCATGAGAAATACCATCCACTAGGGGTAACTTAGGGGTTTAACGGTTTATTGTATGTGCTAAGTGCAATCGTGATTCCTGCGAAAGTGAGCTAGGATTTTTATTTTATTTTGTATGATATTTAGTTTTTTTTAGGATTTTACTCAAGTACTAACAAAAGTTAGGTATGGGGTGTGATGTGACTTATATACATATTTTTCATCACTTTTATGTTTATTATTTGTCACATATAGTTTTGTATTGATGTTTCTTATTTATATTTTTGCAGATATTCAGTCAAGAGCACAATTTATGCAAGAGAGAGAGAATCGACAAATTATCAATATATCAATTAAAGCTTTCAAAGAGGAGGATGTAGAACTGGAGACCCAGGGGAGAAATATCATATGCGAGCAGAGTTGCATGGAGAATTGAATATGCGACAAAATCTGGGGCTGATAACACAAAAGGGACAGCAACTTAGCCGTTTAATTCGGCTATATAGCCGTGGACTGGTCAATAGAAATGTCAGCACATCATTCAAACTACGAGTCAAAGACGGAGATCTGTACAGGCTAGAGTTCGACAGCGTCACTGAAATTTCGGCTAGGCAGCAGAACTTCTTTGGCAACTACTGACATAATTTTCTGGGAATTTGTGTTAATTTTGGAAAAGACTCTGCGATGTCGATTAGGGTTTGTAAATGTCTCTGCTACCTATAAATGCACAAAACCTGTTTTAAACATTATGCAATTTTTCTTTTGGATTTTAAGTTTCTAAATAAATTTTTTTTTTGGATTTCATTGAATTTCTGAGTTTTGGAGAATAAGAACAGCAAGGAGACAATTCTTAAGAGCTTCTACATTGGCGCCTTTTGCCCCTACTTCTTTATTTAATTTTTGCATAATATTTTCATTTGTTATTTTATGTTTTTCAATTTCTTAAACATGAACTAATTTTCTTTAGTAAGGCATTGATATAGATAGATAATATAATGATATAGACAAGTAATTAGGGTTAGTACTATGAGTCTTCATGCATGTTAAGTTCCTAATTCCATTTTTATGATAATAAATGATGGCCACAATTGTTTAGATTACTAAATTGGAGACCGAGATGAGATAATTTAGTAAAGCATTATAGAATTAAGAGCCACAATTTAGCAAGTTAAGACATAAGAGATTGTGCAATCCTGTGAAAGGATCCACCATGCTTCATGTTTCTTTTAGCTAGTAAATCTACTAGATCGAGAGATTGTAGGTTCTATAATTAAAGGATAGAATTAATATTGTTTGAGAAAGTATTTTGATTAAATTAGGGACTTTCGATTGTTAACATGTGTAGATAATGTACTAATACTAATACTTGAACTATATCTAATCTTATCAACTAAAATCAATTGCCTTACCGTATTTTCATAAAACAAAAAAGTAATTTGCTTCAGTTATAAGTAGTTAGTTTAATTAGTTTTCATCGCTCATAAATTGATCTTTTCAAATAGAACTAGGAACAGTTAGTTGTTACTTGATATACACAATCCTCGTCGGACGATACTCTACTTCTTAATATATTACTTGTTACAAGATTAGTGCACTTGCCAATTCGTACATCATCGGCCATTAATTCGAGCCATCTCCTCTGTCTCATATTCAATTCTCTCTAGGTGAAGATGTATTTTAAGCTCTTGTGGTGTAACGCCCCGATCCCAAAGATACGGGGACGTCACTGCAACGCATATACGTAGGCCAGATGGTGCCCCCACGTATATACGCTAAGCATAAGTACAACAAGTATCAGAGTACAACACACACAGCGTGGTATAATCGTATGCCAACTTACCAAAATATAAATACAAAGTTGCACAAGTTATGATAAGCAAAATCACTTTACAAGTGTCCTTTATCACAACCCAAGTCCAAAAGAACGATATACAATCAAAGATACAAAAGTGCTCACGTAAGGATGGAGATCCGTGAACCAAAAAGAAGTGTCGGGCAGGATAGATCTAGAGCTGGTCAGCCTGCTCTCCTAGGTAAGCCAAGTCCTCTGTGGAAGGCTCCACTTCGTCCCAAGCCTCAGAATCTGAATATGCAAATCCAAAGGGTCAAGACATAATACAACAAATAAAAGATAGCCAAGTGGCAAGGATCATGAATAGAGATAATAAATAGTACTAAGTAACAATGTATGACAAGAGATGTAAACTAAGAAAGATAAAGTCATATGCAATAAATCTACAAATAATGTCTTATTATTATTACTTGTCTTACTGTGATATCTAGCTATGTGACCCAGCGTCCCAGAGCACATAGATCCATATCCTAGTGAAACAAGGTTGTTATTGGAAACAGCGGTTGTATCGACGAACTATGTTTACAGTGGGTCCCGTGCATGCCCGGGACCACGGCCCAGTATTGTTCCGTTGCTTGAAGACGGAACCTGCCGCTAGGCTAACAGGAGGGTCTTATGTATGCCCTTGTCATGACAGTAAACAGGAAAGGGAGGAAGCACTCCCCTCGGTCCCCTGGAGTACCGCAGGTAAGACCGGAAAATATAGTGCACAACCTAATACCACTGTAAACACGAACACGTATCGATATTCCGCATATTTCCCCCTGTCCCCATGTAAATTGGTATATTTTATACAAAGGTCGGGTATATCATGCTTGGTGTTTGAGTGATAGCATGAAGGGGAGGTGATATTTCATATTTAACATGATATGGAGTAGCAATATGTAACATGAGTCATGAAGCATAATAAAGCAAGATCCATCAGGTAGCAAGTTATGCAGTACAGGTATGAAGCATAAACAAGGCTAAAACAGCATACATATATCAGGGGAATATCAAAAATTAGAAAGGAAGGGAGTCTGAAAATCTGTCCCAGGATTTGGCCTAACGGTCGACCTCCGGTCGACTGCCGGTCGACTGGGATTTTCAAAGGCGGTCGAGTGCCGGTCGACTGCCGGTCGACCGTACAAAGTGCGTGAGCTCCAGGTTTTGGCCGGTCGACTGTCGGTCGACTGGTCCACCCTAATTCCCTAAGCCGGTCGAGTGGTCGGTCGACTGCCGGTCGACCGCCAACTCAAAATTGTGCACGCTGTGCACGTCGGTAGAGTGATCGGTCGACTGCCGGTCGACCGATCCTCTGAAATCTGCTGCTGTTAAGGCAGAAAAATCAGATTTCACCTTGGTTGGTTCTATCAGTCTAAAAATAGGATTTTTGTGGCACTAGAGGACCTGATCTACTACTACAAGTACACCAGAACAGGGTCTAGCTTTGGTGTGTGATATATTGACATGAGAGGTTGGATTTGAGCTTAGATGACCTAAAAATTGGATTTTTATGTTATAGGTGAACATGGATCTCTACCCTAAGCATGTGGAGTGTTAACTAGGTCTTGGTGAGTAAGAAACTCACTAGGATAGGTTGGATTTGAGTCTTGATCCAAGGATGGAGATGATTGCTTCACTCCACACTTGTTGTTGAAGCTTGAGGTTGAAGAATTCCCCCTTGGTGTTGCCTTGGGAAGAGATGGTTGAAATTGAGCTCCCTTGATGAAGCCCTAGATGAAAACCCTTGAGATCTTGAGGTGGAAATGAAGGAATTTGGGTGATTTTGGAGCTAGGGTTTGTTGAGGAAGGAGAAGGGAATTTTGAAGAAGATTTCTTCTCTTGGTGAAGAAATGAGAAAAAGGGCAATTTGCAAATGACAATGCATATATAGGTTTGTGATTTTTGTAAAGGGAGAGGAATTAAAGTGAAAGGGAAGGGTTTTCTTGCAAAAAGAAGGGGTGAGGTGTCCCCTCCCATGCCACTTGGCCGGCCATGAGAAGGAGAGAGAGTTAGTGGGGTTAGGTGAAGTGTGAGTGGGAAATGAGGTGGCACATGAGGTGGAAAAGGAATTTTGCAAATTTTGGAAAAATGTCCGAAATTCAAGTATCTCGGATTGGTCTGAAAATTTTACCAAAAATCAAGAAAAATATTGAAGACCAATGGTGAAATTCGTTTGAAGAAATGCTGTATAGATTTTTAGTTAAAAATCTTGGAATCAGTAATTTACCGACTCCGAAAGGATTTTCATAAATTTATAAAATTCTCAGAAAAAGAGTATAAGTAGGAAATATGATTCTAAGCAATAATGTCTAAAGGACTTTCTAGAAATTCTTAACAGTTTGGAAGATAAAAATTCGGAAATCGGTCAGCGATACTGGCCGACACCGGTCTTGAAGAAATTCATTTTAATTCCAGAAAATTCCAGAAAATCACATAAAATCTAAAATAGTGGAAAACGATATTTGAAATTAAAATCGGTCAAATACGGAAGGTAAATCGGAAAATACGGTCGAAAGACTGAATACGTAACTAAGCACGTATTCCGGGAGAGGGGTATTACAATCTACCCACCTTACAAAAATTTCGTCCCCGAAATTTCATAAGGTGAAAGATAACAGGAAAAGCAACAGATAGATATGGATACAAGGAAAGATAACGGTAAAGAAGAGTAGAAGAAAAGAGTCTTACCCAATCAAGATGTGAAAAGTTGAGGATAACGCTCCCGGATAACGTCCTCACGCTCCCAAGTGGCCTCTCCTGGCGCATGCCTGTTCCATGACACCAATACCAATGGAATAGCTCTGTTCTTCAGTGTCTTGACACTCCTGTCCATAATGGCCAACGGCTGTTCTTGGTATGATAAATCCGGTTGTAGCTCCAGCTCGGAATGATCCAGAATATGGCTGTCATCCCTGACATACTTCCTCAACTGAGACACGTGGAAGACATTATGCACCCCGTCCAAAGATGGCGGTAATGCCAATCTATAGGACACATCTCCCACACGATCCAGGATCTCGAATGGGCCAATATATCTCGGACTTAGCTTCCCACGTGTACCGAACCGGATTACACCCTTGGTAGGTGATATCTTCAAGAACACATGATCACCGGTCTGAAACTCCAATGGCCTCCTCCGAGTGTCTGCCCAACTCTTCTGCCTACTCTGAGCAGCCCTGAGATGATTTCTGATAACCCTGACTTTCTCTGTAGTCTGCATCAGAATCTCTGGTCCCAAAAGACTCCTCTCACCGACTTCATCCCAACAAATCGGTGATCGGCACTTCCTACCATACAATGCCTCAAAAGGTGCCATCTTAATACTTGCCTGATAGCTGTTGTTATATGAAAACTCAGCCAAGTGAAGATGGTCTTCCCAAGATCCCCCAAAGTCAATCATGCAAGCCCTCAACATATCTTCAAGGATCTGGACAGTCCTCTCAGATTGTCCGTCTGTCTGAGGATGATAAGAAGTACTGAATTTCAGACGAGTTCTCAGACTTTCTTGGAGACTCTCCCAGAAATGAGATCTGAATCTGGTGTCTCTATCTGACACAATACTAACTGGAACTCCATGCAGACGAACCACCTCCTTCATATACTTATCTGCCAGAACCTCTGTCGACTGGCCTACCCTGAATGGTATGAAGTGAGCTGACTTGGTGAGGCGATCAACTATCACCCACACCGCATTATTACCCCTGGGACTCCGAGGCAATGCCGTCACGAAGTCCATGGTGATGTGCTCCCATTTCCACTCGGGTATCGGCAAAGGTTGAAGAAGTCCAGCTGATCTCTGATGCTCGATCTTAATCTGCTGACAAACCAAGCACTTAGCAACAAACTGGGCTATCTCCCTCTTCATAGCATTCCACCAAAAGTGCCTCTTCAGGTCCTGGTACATCTTGTTTCCTCCTGGATGTATAGAATAAGCTGAACTGTGAGCTTCCTCCAAAATCTTCTGTCTGACTTCTCCCTGGGGAACACAAAGTCTATCTCCAAAATACAATGCACCATCTGGATGAATGCAAATATCATTTCTCAATCCAGCCTCCACCTGAGCTCTGAATGTCTGCAATCTGGGGTCCTCCTTCTGAGCTTCCTTGATCTCCTCTATCAATGATGACTGGATCTGTAAAGCCATGAACTGCCCGGCCTTATCACCCCCTTGCACTAACATCAAATCCAATCTGATGAATTCCTGAATCAACTCCCTCTGCTGCGTGAGGTGGACTAGCACTCTGTTCTCTGGCATCCTGCTCAGTGCATCAGGAACGGTATTGACTTTGCCTGGATGATACTGCAAGTCAATATCGTAGTCCGCCATAAGCTCCAACCACCTCCTCTGCCTCATATTCAACTCCTTCTGTGAGAAAATATACTTGAGTCTCTTGTGATCTGTGTATATCAACACTTTGTCTCCCAGAAGGTAGTGTCTCCAGATCTTCAAAGCAAATATCACAGCTGCCAACTCCAAGTCATGAGTTGGGTAATTCCTCTCATGAGGCTTCAACTGCCTAGATGCATATGCTATAACATGATCATGTTGCATAAGCACACACCCCAGGCCTTTACCTGATGCATCACAGAAAATGACCATCCCTCCTCTTCCTGAAGGAGTCCTCAAGATTGGAGCTGTGATAAGCCTCTGCTTCAACTGCTCAAATGCTGCATCACAATCTTCTGTCCATATGAATCTCTCCCCTTTTCTGGTGAGTCTGGTCAACGGAGCTGCAAGTCTAGAGAAATCCTGGACAAAGCGTCTGTAATATCCGGCTAGTCCAAGAAAGCTCTTTATCTCGGTCACCGTCTTCGGAACTGGCCAATTCTGCACTGCCTGGACTTTACTAGGATCAACTGAAATTCCTTCTGCTGAAACTATGTGTCCAAGGAAAGCTATGCTATCCAACCAGAATTCACACTTGCTCCTCTTGGCATGAAGCTGCTCTTGCTGAAGGGTCTGCAACACAATCCTCAAGTGCTCTGCATGCTCCTTCTCATTCCTTGAATAGATCAGGATGTCATCTATGAATACAACTATAAACTGATCTAGGTAAGGGGAGAACACTCGATTCATCAAATCCATGAAAACCGCAAGGGCATTGGTGACTCCGAAAGGCATAACTAGAAATTCATAGTGGCCATATCGGGTCCTGAATGCAGTCTTCGGAACATCCTCCTTCTTCACCCTCAGCTGATGGTAACCCGACTGCAAATCTAACTTAGAAAATACACGGGCTCCATGAAGCTGATCAAACAAGTCATCAATCCGGGGTAAGGGATACTTGTTCTTGATGGTGACCTTGTTCAACTCCCTATAATCAATACAAAGCCTCTTACCACCATCCTTCTTACTCGCCAAGAGTACTGGAGCTCCCCATGGTGAAGTGCTCGGCCGAATCAATCCCTTGTCCGAATACTCCTGCAGCTGCTTCTTCAGGATCTCCAACTCCGTCGGTGCCATCCTGTATGGAGCCTTAGATATAGGAGTTGTCCCTGGAATTGTATCAATGGAGAACTCCACTATCCTCTCCGGTGGAAGTCCTGAAATCTCAGCAAAGACTTCTGAAAATTCATCCCACACTGGCACTCCCTTCTGAACCTCCGAAGTGGTCATCTGAATCTCCTTCTTAGCAGGCTTCACCTCTCCACTAAACTGGAACTCCGGCTGATGAGGGATTCTGAAATTGATCCTCCTCCCTCTACAGTCGATCACAGCATAGTATTGACTGAGCCAAGTCATGCCTAAGATCACGTCGTACCCTTTGGTGTCTAGTACGAGCATATCTATGGCCAAGATCTTCCCACAAAGCTCCACTGGACAGTCAGCACAAACTCTAGAAGATACAACTACCCCATTCCCTGTACTTATCTCCCACTTGTGGTCTAAAGCCTTAACAGGTATGGAATGAACAGCCACAAAATGGTCGGAGATATAACAGTGGGATGCACCCGAATCGAAGAGAGCGAGAACAGGTATTGAATGAACTCTGATGTTACCTGTAATCACCTCCTCTGAAGCCTCAGCCTCCTCTGCTGACAGGTTGTAGGCCTGACCTCTACCACGTCCTGCTGCCGTCCTGGCTCCTCTCTGCACTGGGCGAACAACATGCGGTGGAGGAAGGGGAAGAGCTCTCCTCATCACTGGTCCCTGGTGCCTCTGCCCAACTGGCCCTGGTAGTACCCTCTGTACATTCTGCCCTTGAGGTGCCGGCAAGGTTTGATTAGCAAACCCCACTCTCCTGTGCGGACAGGTCTCCACGGCATGGTCTCGTGCTCCACACACCAAACACCATCCGTTTGCCCTCCGGCAATCCTGCTGAGAGTGTCCTAGTTTCTGGCAGAAATTGCAGATAAGACCTGGTCGAGCCACCTGGTAAGGAACTGCCCTGAATGGTTGCCTGGCCTGGACCTTCGCTGCTCTGGATGGTCCTCCTCTGCCCACCGGCACAAACGGCCTCTTCATGGCCTGGTTCTCTTGCTTCTTCTGAAACCCACGCTCCACCTCTCGAGCGATGGTGAGAACCTCAGCATAGGTCTTCAGCTGCTGGGGCATCAGAAACATCTGGATCTCCATCTGTAAACCCTGCTGAAACCTGCTTGCCCTCTTCTCTTCATCGGACACCATGTAAGGGGCAAAGCGACTCAGCCTGAGGAATTCTGCAGCATACTCATCCACGGATCTGTTCCCCTGTTGAAGCCTGATGAATTGCTCCTCCATATCTTTCTGAGCAGTGGCGGGAAAGAACCTGCTATAAAAGCTCTTGGAGAACGTATCCCAAGAGATAGGTTCCTTCAAGCGAGCCTCCTCTGCAAGCCACCAAGTCCTGGCTATGTCCTTCAGCTGTATCTTTGCAACCTCCACTTGGTTCTCCTTAGGCACCCTGGCGGCGTTCAGCAGATCGGTGGTGTCTGTCAACCACTGTTCAGCCTCCAATGGCCTCTCGACTCCCGTGAATACGGCCGGCTGTAGCCGTCGGAAGTCTGAGATGTTCCCGGCTTCTGCTCCTTCGGGGCTGCCAACTCCTGCCTGAGGAGCTCAGTCTGCTGCTGCTGATTCTCCATCTGCTGTTGCTGGTTTCCCAGCATAGTCTGAATGATCCTCAGGACATCAGCACCCTCTCCTCCTACGGGTCCATTCGGTGCTTGCCCGACATTGTTGCGACCCGAACGTCTCTCCATACCGAAAGGGATAAGATCTGGAATTGAAACAAAGGGAGGAGTTTAGGATACGAGGAGTGAATCAAGGACGAAGTCAAGAAGGACTATATAACTTTGTACATTGTAGTTGGCATTAGCAAATCACTAGAATTTGCCACTTGGTTGTACTTTTAGGTTTGAGAGCCTAGGCTCTGATACCAACCTGTAACGCCCCGATCCCAAAGATACGGGGACGTCACTGCAACGCATATACGTAGGCCAGATGGTGCCCCCACGTATATACGCTAAGCATAAGTACAACAAGTATCAGAGTACAACACACACAGCGTGGTATAATCGTATGCCAACTTACCAAAATATAAATACAAAGTTGCACAAGTTATGATAAGCAAAATCACTTTACAAGTGTCCTTTATCACAACCCAAGTCCAAAAGAACGATATACAATCAAAGATACAAAAGTGCTCACGTAAGGATGGAGATCCGTGAACCAAAAAGAAGTGTCGGGCAGGATAGATCTAGAGCTGGTCAGCCTGCTCTCCTAGGTAAGCCAAGTCCTCTGTGGAAGGCTCCACTTCGTCCCAAGCCTCAGAATCTGAATATGCAAATCCAAAGGGTCAAGACATAATACAACAAATAAAAGATAGCCAAGTGGCAAGGATCATGAATAGAGATAATGAAATAGTACTAAGTAACAATGTATGACAAGAGATGTAAACTAAGAAAGATAAAGTCATATGCAATAAATCTACAAATAATGTCTTATTATTATTACTTGTCTTACTGTGATATCTAGCTATGTGACCCAGCGTCCCAGAGCACATAGATCCATATCCTAGTGAAACAAGGTTGTTATTGGAAACAGCGGTTGTATCGACGAACTATGTTTACAGTGGGTCCCGTGCATGCCCGGGACCACGGCCCAGTATTGTTCCGTTGCTTGAAGACGGAACCTGCCGCTAGGCTAACAGGAGGGTCTTATGTATGCCCTTGTCATGACAGTAAACAGGAAAGGGAGGAAGCACTCCCCTCGGTCCCCTGGAGTACCGCAGGTAAGACCGGAAAATATAGTGCACAACCTAATACCACTGTAAACACGAACACGTATCGATATTCCGCATATTTCCCCCTGTCCCCATGTAAATTGGTATATTTTATACAAAGGTCGGGTATATCATGCTTGGTGTTTGAGTGATAGCATGAAGGGGAGGTGATATTTCATATTTAACATGATATGGAGTAGCAATATGTAACATGAGTCATGAAGCATAATAAAGCAAGATCCATCAGGTAGCAAGTTATGCAGTACAGGTATGAAGCATAAACAAGGCTAAAACAGCATACATATATCAGGGGAATATCAAAAATTAGAAAGGAAGGGAGTCTGAAAATCTGTCCCAGGATTTGGCCTAACGGTCGACCTCCGGTCGACTGCCGGTCGACTGGGATTTTCAAAGGCGGTCGAGTGCCGGTCGACTGCCGGTCCGACCGTACAAAGTGCGTGAGCTCCAGGTTTTGGCCGGTCGACTGTCGGTCGACTGGTCCACCCTAATTCCCTAAGCCGGTCGAGTGGTCGGTCGACTGCCGGTCGACCGCCAACTCAAAATTGTGCACGCTGTGCACGTCGGTAGAGTGATCGGTCGACTGCCGGTCGACCGATCCTCTGAAATCTGCTGCTGTTAAGGCAGAAAAATCAGATTTCACCTTGGTTGGTTCTATCAGTCTAAAAATAGGATTTTTGTGGCACTAGAGGACCTGATCTACTACTACAAGTACACCAGAACAGGGTCTAGCTTTGGTGTGTGATATATTGACATGAGAGGTTGGATTTGAGCTTAGATGACCTAAAAATTGGATTTTTATGTTATAGGTGAACATGGATCTCTACCCTAAGCATGTGGAGTGTTAACTAGGTCTTGGTGAGTAAGAAACTCACTAGGATAGGTTGGATTTGAGTCTTGATCAAAGGATGGAGATGATTGCTTCACTCCACACTTGTTGTTGAAGCTTGAGGTTGAAGAATTCCCCCTTGGTGTTGCCTTGGGAAGAGATGGTTGAAATTGAGCTCCCTTGATGAAGCCCTAGATGAAAACCCTTGAGATCTTGAGGTGGAAGTGAAGGAATTTGGGTGATTTTGGAGCTAGGGTTTGTTGAGGAAGGAGAAGGGAATTTTGAAGAAGATTTCTTCTCTTGGTGAAGAAATGAGAAAAAGGGCAATTTGCAAATGACAATGCATATATAGGTTTGTGATTTTTGTAAAGGGAGAGGAATTAAAGTGAAAGGGAAGGGTTTTCTTGCAAAAAGAAGGGGTGAGGTGTCCCTCCCATGCCACTTGGCCGGCCATGAGAAGGAGAGAGAGTTAGTAGGGTTAGGTGAAGTGTGAGTGGGAAATGAGGTGGCACATGAGGTGGAAAAGGAATTTTGCAAATTTTGAAAAAATGTCCGAAATTCAAGTATCTCGGATTGGTCTGAAAATTTTACCAAAATCAAGAAAAATATTTGAAGACCAATGGTGAAATTCGTTTGAAGAAATGCTGTATAGATTTTTAGTTAAAAATCTTGGAATCAGTAATTTACCGACTCCGAAAGGATTTTCATAAATTTATAAAATTCTCAGAAAAAGAGTATAAGTAGGAAATATGATTCTAAGCAATAATGTCTAAAGGACTTTCTAGAAATTCTTAACAGTTTGGAAGATAAAAATTCGGAAATCGGTCAGCGATACTGGCCGACACCGGTCTTGAAGAAATTCATTTTAATTCCAGAAAATTCCAAAAATCACATAAAATCTAAAATAGTGGAAAACGATATTTGAAATTAAAATCGGTCAAATACGGAAGGTAATCGGAAAATACGGTCGAAAGACTGAATACGTAACTAAGCACGTATTCCGGGAGAGGGTATTACATGTGGTCGATGTAAATCAGCACTTAATCTCTCTGCAAATAATGTCTTCATATCTTCAACGCAAAGATCACTGCTGCCAGCTCTAAATGATGCATTGGATAATTCTTTTCATGTGGTGTTAATTGCTTAGACGCATAGGCTATTATGTACTGATTGAGGCTAAACCTGCACACAAATTACAGAATATTAGATTTAAGAATAAAAATGTGCAAGTGCTCAATTCTTCCGCTATAGCAAGTGGCTATGCGGGTCGTGATCCACAAGGAGGGTTTGCGATGGAAGCGTTACAGTTCTTTATTGAAATCGTTAAGAAGAAAAGCAAAGATTCTTCTCTGTTTTTAAGTTAAGAAAAGGAAAAGAATTATGTTAAAATTAGAGAGAAAATGAAAGATGAAGAAGGTGGAAAAAATCAGAACATAATGAAGCGAATATGTACAAATGAAGTGGAGAAAAAAAGAGTGATTTTGAAGAGATGGTGATTTAATTTACAAAAATGAAAGAAAGAATAAAAGAGTTACTTACCTTCTTTTCACCAAAAGCTTACCTTGAGTTTTTAGCTTCGATGTTACCTTGAATTGGAGGCAAGCAGCGCATAGCCCATAAGAGTCGAATGTTGGTCTCTTCCACATTACATCATCAAGATACACAAGCATGAAATGATACAGAGAGACTCACAATTCCATCGTCATGAGCTATCGGTGGCACTCGCAAAGGCAAGGCTCTTTCGATGCTTTTAGACTCACTTGGAAGACAGTTGTACCAAAAAGAAAGGTAAAATAGAAAAGAAGAAGAAGACTAAAAGAAGTACATACACAAAAAGAACATCGATTTGATTTCATTACAATCAAAGAAAAGAAATAAGTCTTACACCAGTGTCACTCCAACTCTAGCTTCAGTCTTGTTCTTTGATGAAAGTCGATCTCCTCTGAATTACATAAATGAAAACTAAAATTACATGAAAAGAAAGACTAAAAACCTAAACTAAGAAATGAAAACTAGGCTAAATTCCTATCTCTGCATGGTCGTCCCTTTTGCCTTTGAGTGCAGGTATTTATAGGAGAAAATGGAGAGGGTAGAGAGTATGAAGATAAGTAAATCTGGCAATTTTTTGAACTCCCCTTATCTTCAAACTTGATTTGAGGTGGATATTCAGTTATGATCTGTAGTTTGTTGGCCTGTTGATTGCTGAATATCACTTATCAAATGACAGAATTAAAAATAATGATCAACATAAGAGTTGTAGCTCTGTCAGTCTGCTTTCTGGATCATCTTGAATCATTAGAATTGAGATTCTGTAGCAAAAGTTATGATTCGAATACTAAAATGTATCCAGTCAGAATCTGAATCAAACTTGCTTGATCTTTGCTTTAACCGATCGATTCTGAGAGGATTCTTCTCAACCAGTTTTCAACCTCTTGATTTTGCCCTGATTCAGTGTGTGTGAATTAATTCTGATTTAATTCAGAATTTTGGTGGGCTTTGGGCTCATTTCTCTTCATCTCCTTGAAGAATGGGCCTGCAAATAAAATTAGCATTTAATTAGGACAATGCAGGCTTTTATTCTAAAATAAGTATGGAAATATGATATTTAATATGCAACATTAGCGACTAATCACACCCCCATACCTATCTTTTGCTCGTCCTCGAGCAAAACAACTAAACTATACTAAGGATTATTATACCACTTTCGCAGGTCGCGCGATTGCACTGAGCATGTGCAACAAGCCGTTAAACCTCTAGGTTTCCCCTAGAGGACGAGTTTGTCTCATGAGGGTTTTCAGCAGATTACACCCACAAATCCATAAAGAAAGGGAAACAAAGAGTTAGTATTTTCGAAAAGCATTTTGAAAGAGAAAATATTTGAAATATGATTGTAAGATCTAAGCAATCTATAAGTTATAGGAAAACCGAATCTTTCATTCCTAAACTTAGTCTCTAAAAATTTGTTATCAATCAAAGTAAGGAGTCAAATTGTACTTCTCATCTAGTCTATTACTTTACCCTAAGTCATATGCACCATCGTGACTGTGAAGTTTTTGACTAAGGGTTCATTAACTCTAACTCTTATGCCTTATTTATTATATATATATATTATTATATATATATATATATATATATATATATATATATTTGTGGTATTATTCCTTAGTTTAGGCTTTCTAATCTGCCCATGTAACGAGCCTTTAATCGATGACTCCCAAACCAGACGGTCTTAGGGCACCAGGTGAGAAGACACCCCTAGGACTTAAGGACTCGAGCAAACAAGGCCACAAAACTAAGGATTTTATTATATGAACCTCTTTTAGGCGTGAATACTTATGCTTTATTAGGCACAAATACCCAGCTTAATCAGAGGATTTTTATATATTTTTCTCAAACTTATCTAATTATCTTTCGCATAAATACTAAGGCTTTCTTAGGCCAAAGCACCTAGCTAATCAATAATTAGATTTGTTTACCTTTTTTTTTTTTTTCTTTTTTTATAAGGCATAAGAATCTTTATTTTTGAACCCTAAGTGTGTAAGTGTATGAAGTGTGCATATTTCATCAAGTAAAGATCAAGACTAAATTACTTTGACAAATTATCTTCCTAACCCTAAAATCAAACAAATAATCTTATTTTGACCAAGTATAAGAAATCTTAATTTAGATTTTCCTATTCCTTAAAATTAACTTAATTTCTTACAAAAAATATGTCAAAGTATTGTTTCCATTTTCAAAAAGTTTTTTAAAGTAAAGAAAATGTTAATATTTTTATTTTTTTTATTTTTTTTATTTTTAAACAAAAGAAAAGTTATGTTAGACCCTCCCCCACACCTATCTCATGCATTGTCCTCAATGTATGAATTAATGCATAAATGCATGAAAAAGAAGAAAGGGAAGGAAAGGTTACTTAAGGTGGTGGTTCCGGTGGTGGTCTGATTGGTCCACGAAACGCGGCCCAATCAACTTTTCTTGGGTCTCGAAGGAACCCACCAGAAGTTTCTTTAAACCCATTAAAAAGATAAATCCATGAAGGATCTTTATTAAATATTTAACCCCATCTAATTTCCATATTCCATAACTAATTTCGGAGTCAAATTTGTCAACCACCTCGTCCCAGAATGGAGTATGAAATGATAGAACGATTGACTTGGATTCAGGAAGGACAGGAACTAATACCGACTCATGAAGGTGACTTAAGTTAAGTAAAGGTTCAAGAGTCGAAGTAGGTTCAGAAATTGGGTCCAAGTCAAGAAGTTGAAACTCTAGTCCACATTTATTTTCCAACAATGGAATGTGACCTAATATGGGTGATTCCAGTTCAGGAATGATAGGTGGAGGAATCAAAACTGACTCTAAAATATTACTCAAGTTTGGTAACAAACAAGAGTCAAGATTGATTCAGAAAGTTGAACTGGATCACAGATTTGAGAATCTAGGTCACATATCTCATTGAGTTAAATATCAAAAAATGGAGAACTTACCAATTTGTCAATAGGATCTTCAAAAGTGTATAATTGGTCAAGTTCAATATGATCCTCAAAGATGGGTGATTCAATTTCATTATGAATTGGGATAGGATCCAATGTCGACTCCGGGAAAGATTGAAGTCAGGTAAAGATACCGGAGTCATTATTGAATCAGGAAGAAGAATTGAATCACTAAGTTGGGGTTCAAGATCATATTCATTTTCAAGTTCGATTTCAGGAAAAGGATAACTCGCCAAATTATCAATTTCATTTGGAGTTTGGGCAAGTTTAAATGGTTGTGCTAAAATGGAATCTTGATTTCCAAAACTACATGACTCTTCGGCTCTAACAGAATAGTTAGTGACATCAGGACGGTGGGAACGTAGAGATTCGACCATCATATCTAGGTCACGATTACGAGTGTTTTGAGCCTGAGTCATGGCTTCAAGCATCTTTTCATAGTTGATAGGTTTATTGTTTTGATGAAAAGATGAAGAAGTGTCTTGGAAGTGGTAGTGAAATTGTGAGTCCATCAGATTTTGGGATTTGTGTTTGGACTCACGCATACTCATTTCCAAAATTGATGGTTTCCTATTTTGGACGGGTGGACTGAGTATGAATCTTGAAAATATTGTGGATTAGGTGGAGAAGGAGGACAAGGTGGTTTGAAATTATGCTCAGGGAGGTGAATCCCCACTGACTCAGTGAAGAGTTAAAATCGTTATGGAAATTATAGTCATACGATGGGGGGTATGGGTCATATTGATTCGGATAAGACCAATCCGACACACTAGGTTGGTCAAAGTTATGATATGACGGGTTGGTAATATCCGAAAAAGAATTTGATGTGTAATATGGATTATTATTGAAGTTAGAAAAGTTGTTATTATAGGCCATATCACACAATGGAACACAAACAAAAAAGAAAGAAAAACAACAAATGAACAAAAAAAAAAGAAAAAATTCTAGCCTAAGTTAGGGTAGACTTAGGACCTAGACGACTCCTAACTGGTTAGACTGTCCACGGGAGGTCTAATGTAGACTTTAACCACAAGCTAATCAGCCAGGTCAGGGCAAGGTTGGTGGGAGGTTTTCCGTCAAAGACGTTCCTTAATTAAATAACCACCACCTTCGGGCTTTCGGCCCTCAATCCCTTTCCTAGACACTGATTTTGCAGGAGTTAGATTCCAACATTTTTTCCCCTTAGGATAATCTCCTAATTGAGTCCGAGATGTCCCTAGGGCCAACGTCTACTCAATTTAGTTAGGCTTGGTTAGTGAGTGCTTGGAATGTGATTTTTGGGCTAAGGAAGGGTGATTAAATCCCCACCTTATCTTGTTAATGGGTTAGTGCCCTTAAGATCATTTGTGCAAGTGTACAAGATATGTAAGATTCACTCAAGCGATATAAATCACCAAGAAGTGAGTCCTATGCTAAATACAATGCATACGTACCTTGCTCCAGCACTCTTCAACAGTAAAAATAAATGAATTGAAAAGACAAGTGCCTAAAATGCAAACGTCCAATCAATTTTTAACTTTTGCAACAAACGTTTTACTGTTGATTATTAGCAGGCTTATGTGATGGCATATAAGAAATAAATAATTGCAGCAAACTAGAATTTGCAAACTAACAGCCCTGCAAAAAGCTGTTAGTAGTCAGCTCTTCATTGCCGTGGATCCGCGGCTTTTGCCATGGAAACGCGGCAATTCAGAGGGCAATGGGTCTCTGCTTTCTAGAGCAGAGGCCCAATACCACTTGTATGTCACTGCAATATTAATTTCCTGCTTTAATTGCCCTGTAACCTGCAACAGAGAAGAAAATTCTTTTAGTTCTAAAAAATTTTCAAAAAAAAATTCAGATTTCAATAAAAAAAACATGTTACCCTCCCCGGCAACGGCGCCAAAATTTGATTGAGGCTAAACCTGCACACAAATTACAGAATATTAGATTTAAGAATAAAAAATGTGCAAGTGCTCAATTCTTCCGCTATAGCAAGTGGCTATGCGGGTCGTGATCCACAAGGAGGGTTTGCGATAGAAGCGTTACAGTTCTTTATTGAAATCGTTAAGAAGAAAAACGAAGATTCTTCTCTGTTTTTAAGTTAAGAAAAGGAAAAAGAATTATGTTAAAATTAGAGAGAAGTGAAAGATGAAGAAGGTGGAAAAAATCAGAACATAATGAAGCGAATATGTACAAATGAAGTGGAGAAAAAAAGAGTGATTTTGAAGAGATGGTGATTTAATTTACAAAAATGAAGAAAGAAATAAAAGAGTTACTTACTTTCTTTTCACCAAAAGCTTACCTTGAGTTTTTAGCTTCGATGTTACCTTTAATTGGAGGCAAGCAGCGCATAGCTCATAAGAGTCGAATGTTGGTCTCTTCCACATTACATCATCAAGATACGCAAGCATGAATGATACAGAAAGACTCACAATTCCATCGTCATGAGCTATCGGTGGCACTCGCAAAGGCAAGACTCTTTCGATGCTTTTAGACTCACTTGGAAGACAGTTGTACCAAAAGAAGGTAAAATAGAAAAGAAGAAGAAGACTAAAAAAGAAGTACATACACAAAAGAACATCGATTGATTTCATTACAATCAAAGAAAAGAAATAAGTCTTACACCGGTGTCACTCCAGCTCTAGCTTCAGTCTTGTTCTTCGATGAAAGTCGATCTCCTCTTATTACATAAATGAAAACTAAAATTACATGAAAAGAAAGACTAAAAACCTAAACTAAGAATGAAAACTAGGCTAAATTCCTATCTCTGCATGGTCGTCCCCTTTGCCTTTGAGTGCAGGTTTTATAGGAGAAAATGGAGAGGGTAGAGGAGTATGAAGATAAGTAAATCTGGCAATTTTTTGAACTCCCCTTATCTTCAAACTTGATTTGAGGTGGATATTCAGTTATGATCTGTAGTTTGTTGGCCTGTTGATTGCTGAATATCACTTATCAAATGATAGAATTAAAAATAATGATCAACATAAGAGTTGTAGCTCTGTCAGTCTGCTTTCTGGATCATCTTGAATCATCAGAATTGAGATTCTGTAGCAAAAGTTTGATGAATACTAAAATCGATATCCAGTCAAAATCTGAATCAAACTTGCTTGATCTTTGCTTTAACCGATCGATTCTGAGAGGATTCTTCTCAAACCAGTTTTCAACCTCTTGATTTTGCCCTGATTCAGTGTGTGTGAATTAATTCTGATTTAATTCAGAATTTTGGTGGGCTTTGGGCTCATTTCTCTTCATCTCCTGAAGAATGGGCCTGCAAATAAAATTAGCATTTAATTAGGACAATGCAGGCTTTTATTCTAAAATAAGTATGGAAATATGATATTTAATATGCAACATTAGCGACTAATCATGTACCCCTGCTGCATCAATAGACATCCCAAACCTTTCCCCAGACGCGTCTTTGTAGATGACCATACCTCCTATTCCTGAGTGTGTCTTCAAGATCGGGGTTGTACTTAACTTATTCTTCAACCTCTCAAATGCGAATTCACACTTTTCAGTCCATACATACTTTTTTCCTTACTTGTGAGCTTGGTCAATGGGGTCACAACCTTAGAAAGTCTTTCATGAACCGTCGGTAATATCCAACTAATCTAATAAAACTCTTTATTCTTGTCGATGACTTTTGAACTGGCCAGTCCTTTACTGCTTGAAAGTTGCTGGGGTCAATTGAGATACCTTCCTTCGAAACAATGTGGCCCAAGAATGTTATGCTATCCATTCAAAGCTCACACTTGCTTAGCTTGGCATAGAGTTGCTCCTATTGGAGTGTCTATAAAACCATCTCAAGTATTCGATATGCTCTTCTTAGTTCATAGAGTAGACTAGGATGTCATCGATGAAAAATACTACAAATCTGTTCAAGTAGGGCAAAAATACGCGGTCATCAGATTTATATAAACTGCTGGGGCGTTAGTTACTCCAAATGGCATAATTAGGAACTCATAATGACCATAATGAGTCCTAAAGTTGTCTTCAGGATGTCTTCTTTCTTCACCTTCAACTTATGATACCCTGACTCAGATCCATTCAAAATTACTTGGGCTCCGTGAAGTTGATCAAAGAGATCTTCGATCCTTGCAAAGGGTACTTATTCTTGATAGTGATCTTGTTCAATCCTCTGTAGTCGACACAGTCTCTTGCCACCATCCTTCTTGTTGCCAATAATACTAGTGCTCCCATGATGAAGTAATCGGTCTTATCAACCCTTTGTCTGAGTAACCTTTAGTTGATCCTCACTATCGCTAACTCTATGGGTGAAGTAATATGGTACGGTACCTTGGAGATGGGTGTTGTTCCCAGAATGATGTCAATGGAGAACTCCACAACTTAATCAGGTGGGAATCCTGAAATCTCTTCAAACATGTCCAAAGCTGATCCCACACTGGCACCTTCTTCTAGGACTCTACAATTGCATAATCCACTTGACCCGTCTTCTCGGTGGACTAGCACTTACTAATGAACTAAAACTTTGGTTGGTGTAGGATTCTGAAGATCACTTTCTTATTTCAATAGTCGATCATTGCATGGTACTTGTTGAGCCAAGTCATGCCTAGAATTATACCGTACCCTCCAGTATCTAGTATAAGCATGTCTGCTTCTAACTTCCTATCACATAACTCTATAGTACATGCATTGCAAATTCTATTAGTTGTAATTACCCCATTCCCTGTACAATTTTCCATTGGTCATCCATACAATATAGGGGTATAGAATATAAAGCAGTAAATCTACTTAATATGAAAAAATGTGATGCACCAGAGTCAGAGGTGATAAATTGGGGATTGAGTAGACCAAGAATTTACCTGCCACTACTTCTTCTGAGAATTCAGCATTATCGGTAGTCAAGTTATATGTTTGGCCTCTCCCGCGGCCTAGTTGATTGAGGCTTAACCTGCACACAAGAATACAGAATTTTAGAACTTAGAATAAAGAGTGCAAGTACTCAATGCTACCGCAATAGCAAGTGGCCATGCGGGTCATGATCCACAAGGAGGGACTAGCGATGGAATTTTTTTAAGCAAGTTCTCTTTTATGATACAATTAATGGTTAAAATTCTTCTTTCAGTTCTTAAAAAAGAAAGTGAAAAAAATAGGTTAAAGTCAGTTAGGAAGAAAGTGATAGAATGAGAAGCTGGAGAAATAGAAGTGATATGTACAAAGAAATTGAAAAAGAGTGAAAGAAATTTGGAAGAATGTGATGTTGGTAATTTACACTAAAATTTAAAGAAAAGAAATTAAATAATTACTTACCTCCTTTGACCAAAAGCTTCCTTGAATCTTTGGTGACGATGTTACCTTGAAGTGGAGGCAATCAGCGCATAACCCATAAGAGTTGATTCTTGTCTCTTTCACATTACATCATCAAGATAAAACAAGCATGAAATGATATAGACTGAGACTAAAATCCATCGTCATGAGCTATCGGTGGTACTCTCAAAGGCAAGGCTCTTTCGATGCTATAAGACTCACTTGGTTAGCAATTGGTACAAGAAGAGAGAAGTAGAAAAAGAAGAAGAACACAAAAACAAATTACATAAAAAAATGGTAATTATAGATTCGATTTTTAACAATAGAGAAAAGAAGAACAACTTACACCGGTGTCACTTTCATACAAGCTTCATTCTCATTCTCCTATGAAACTCTGATCTCCTCTGAATTACATAAATGAAAACTAAAATTACATAAAAGAAAAACAAAAACCTACACTAAAAAGAATGAAAATGGACTAAATTCTATCTCTGCCTCACCGTTCTCTTTTTGCCTTGAGATTGCAGGTATTTATAGGAGAAATACAGAGGTAAAGGAGTATGAAGATAAGGGAAGCTGGCTATTTCTGAATTTGAATTCTCCCTTATCTCCAAACTTGATTTGATGTGGATATTCAGTTCTGATCTGCAGTTTATTGGCATATTGATTGCTAAATATAACTTATCAAATGATAGAATTAGAAATAATGATCAACTTAAAAGTTGTAGCCCTTTAAGTCTTCTTTCTGGATCATCTTGAATCATCAGATTTGAGTTCTGGTAGCGAAAGTTATGATTCAAATACTAAAATATATTCAGCCAGAATCTAAGTCATACTTGCTTCATCTCATTCATTGATCTTCTCTCTATCCATTTATCCCTTTAGATTTGGACTGTATTTGACGTTATCCTCAGTTGATCTTTAGCTTTAACCACTTGATTCACCAAAAACTGAATTTAACCAACTGGATTTGGGATCATCCTCCTCTAACCAAATAGATCTAATTAAATCTGGATTTAACTATATTTATTTGATTTTATCCTCTTTTCTCCCCATGATTATCTTCTGTAAAATAGACATTTAAGATAAAAATTTAGCAGATTTATTACATGATAAATGTGATATGTAATAAAGAATATGCAATAAATGTGTGCAATCACACCCCACACCTATCTTTTGCTCGTCCTCGAGCAAAAACAATAAACTAAGCCAAAGATTATTAGACACTTTTGTAGGTCACGCGATTGCACTGAGCTTGTGCAATAAGCCGTTAAACCTCTAAGTTACCCCTATAGGACGAGTTTTGTCTCGTGGAGAGTTTCAGTGGATTGCATCCACAAAATCCATAAAGAAAGAGAAAAATGTTAATATTTTAAAAATACATTTTGAAAGAAAAATATTTGAAATATTATTATAAAATTTAAGTAATCTATAAGTTATAGGAAATCAAAATTTTCATTCCTAAACTTAGTCTCTATTCAAAAATTTGTTATCAATTAAAGTAAGGAGTCAATTGTGCTTCTCATCTAGTCTATTACTTTACCCTAAGTCTATGCACCTTCGTGACCGTAAAGTTTCGACTAAGGTTCTTTAACTCTAACTCTAACTCTTATGCCCTATTTATTTATATATATTTATTTATTTATTTTATTTTGGTGACATTATTCCTTAGTTCTATTAGGCTTTCTAATCTGCCCATGTAACGAGCCTTTAATCAATGACTCCCAAACCAAACAGTCTTAGGGCACCGGGTGAGAAAACACCCCCAAGGACTTAAGGACTCGATAAAATAAGGCCACAAACAAGGATTTTATTATATGAACCGCTTTTATGCGTGAATACTTATGCTTTATAAGGCACAAATACTGATTGAGGCTAAAACCTGCACACAAAATACGGAATTACAGAACTTAAGATTAGGATGTGCAAGTGCTCAATTCTTCTGCTATAACAAGTGGCTATGCGGGTCGTGTCCACAAGGAGGGTTTTTGCGATAGAAGCGTTTACGTTCTTTATTGAAATCTTATGAACACAAAACGAGAGTTCTTCTCTATTTTTAAGTTAAATTGAAAAGAAAGTTATGTTAAAGTTAAGAAGAAAGTGGTAGAATAGAAAGTGGAAAAAATCAGAAAATGAAAGAGCGACTATGTACAAATAGTTTGGGAAGAAGAGTGAAAACGATTTGGAAGAGGTATTGTTGGTGATTTAATTTACAGAAATAAAAGAAAAGAAATACAAATAATTACTCACCTTCTTTCCAACAAAAGCTTACCTTGAGTCTTTGCGACGATGTTACCTTGAATTGGAGGCAATCAGCGCATAGCCCATAAGAGTAGATTTTTGGTCTCTTCCACATTACATCATCAAGACTACTTCAAGTATGAAATGATACAGAGAGACTCACAATTCCATCGTCATGAGCTATCGGTGGCACTCGCAAAGGCAAGGCTCTTAGATGCTTTAGACTCACTTGGAAGACAGTTGTACCAAGAAAAGTGAAGTAGAAAAGAAGAAAAAGAAGCAGACTAAAAGAAAGTACTTACAACGAAAAAACATCGATTCGATTTCATAACAATCAAAGAAAAGAAAGAAAACCTTACACCATTGTCACTATAGCTCAGCTTCATTCTTGTTCTTTTCTTCGTGAAAGTCTGATCTCCTCTGGATTACATATATAAAAACTAAAATTACATGAAA